>BJBW01005605.1:139052-210122 GCA_004320125.1 Scolopax mira
GACATTCAAGGTGAGGCTTGACAAGGCCCTGGGCAACCTGGTCTGTTGGGGGTGTCCCTGTGACTGCAGGGGGGTCGGACTAGATGACCTTTGAAGGTCCCTTCCGGCCCAGATGATTCTATGATTCTATGTTCAGATGCAGATAGGTGCAGAGCGGTACCATTAAGGTCCATAGCTGTTCATGAAAACAGAAAACAATTAGCATATTAAAAATATAACTTATTTTTATGAAGAAAAAAAAACAATTGGTTTTGAAAGACCTCAGCTTTCAGTAGATTTGAATATAATTTGAAGGATCTAACATCTTTCCTAGACCCAGAAAGTCTTCTATAGATGTTTTTATATCAGATGAAGGACTGAAGTTTTGCTCCCAAGCAATTTTGCTTTCATTCATTCTAAACTGTTAACATTTCTTGTCTGTACATATCCACACAAATTTTTAAGCTGATAGGTACAGGTAATTGTTCTCAAGCCATAGTTCTGCCTTTCCTGTTAAATTTGTGAAACCAAAAATCTGTTCTTACAGTACCAAATATAAGAAAGGCAGAATTAAGACATATATTTTGAAATGAAATAAAACCCATGATTCATTATGTATTAAACTACGATACCCAGTAAGCCTGAAAAAGAGGTAATTTAGAAAAAAACATTCCTTTCCTGTGATTTATTCCATATGCATTCTGTAGCTCCAATGCTGGACTGACTTACACGTATTTTTAAAGTTGCATTAGTTTTTCCAATATATTTGTCCACTTGTTAGTAACTTACCCTCGAGAACTCAAGTATTTTCCATGCTTTCAAGAAATAAGGTAGTTGGATGTTTGTGATGCCACTCTGTCTTCATCTTGCAAAAAAATGAGTAAATGTCAAGTAATTCATGTCAGGTGTATGCTCCAAATGAAAGTCCATCAATCATTTTTGGCCCTTTAGTGCAATGATTATCATTTCAAAGACGCAGGAGGACATTAAAGATAATGGCTTTTCTGTTGTCTATTATCTCTAACAGACTTCACATAATTATTAACATGTGTTTTCATTTAAGAAGAGTGTCAATATTTTGAGTGAATTGCATTTTTTTACTGAAAGGGACATGTCTGTCAGCAAGTTTTTTGTCCATTTAACTAAATAAGGAATTACAATTAATGAATTTTATATTTCCCCAAGAAGGGCAGATATTGCAGAAAATGTTGGAAGCTTTGCAGGGTTGAAACACAATGACTGTCTTCAGCTGTCTGCATAAGATAATAAACAGTGTTCAAACTTGAGTAGAAGTAGTAAAATGCTGGTGCAGGCTCTTCCGAGGCACTCTCACTTTCTTTTTATTTTTTGTGCTGTATTGAGAAGACTGGATATGGCCTTTCCCTGTTTATCACAAGGCATTGTGGCCATGTAGGATATGAAAACATCCATAAAGGGTGAATACCTGTTTTGTGGTTTGGTTTTGTTTCTGCCATTTTGGTAGGAATAAAGATATTAAAATTAGTTTCTTACTAGCTCATTTCTTACTCCTATTTTAGCCTTTAGCGAAAGGCTAAAAATAGCGGCGCTTTTTCATGCAATAGAATTGGAAATAGAATTACGTGTCTCCTAAAATATTGTAAAAATATTTAAGAAATATAAAGCAATGGTTCATCCATGTTAAATACAAAATAGTTAAACTTGGCTCTCCTCCTTTGAGGAGGAATAGAAGAGATAATGTCTAGTCTTAGACTTCTGAAATTTCATTGGTAACTCTCGGGGTGTTTACGTAGAACAGCCTGAGGAGCAAATCCTGCTTCTTGTGCAGGATGTTCTTCCTCTGAACAGGGTTTCAGCAGACCACTTATGGGTCCAGACTGTGGACTTCACCGTAAAAGTTAATGAGAGGGAATGGAGGGAAACACTGTGATAGGCAAGACAGCTTTTTAGCTTATGGTTTCTCTCAATAAATTTAAATATTATGGAAAAAAATCCATGGAGCAGCAGGAGGAAGGATTTAGCCTTTAAACACTAAAGTAAACTGAATCTGTTCAAGTTTCAGCACCAGTAAGTGTCCTGGACAGAATGTAGACACTACAGTTAGACAAAACAGTGAAGTCTATCCTATAATATTTAATGAAATACATTTCTGGCTGCATTAGAGAAACACCTTTTAATGGGAATGACAGAATAATTTATGAATGTATTCAGGCTTCAGCATGTCTCCACTTTTAATTAGATGATAAATATTTGAAAGATGAAGAAGAGGCACTTGTGTACAGCAAATGAACTAACTTAATAACATTAAAAAAAGAATTGGGGAACCCCACATAGAGCAAATAACGTTATGGATCAGTGAATTAAATGAATTAGCACCAGCAGTCACAGTCCTGTCACTGAGCCAGAAGATGATGCTGCATCCATTACAATGATCCATTCATCGTCTGGAGGAGCGGCAGGCAGCTGGCAAGCCCTACCAGCTGGCACAGCAGCATCAACTGGCGTCAGCTGGATTTTAGCTGCTTACCTGTCACTGCCAGCTACGAGCAAGTCCCAATATGCTGAGAGGTGATCAGTGATTTGTCTTTTAAAAGCATAGACTAAATAGTTCAATGCAGTCTTTACAAACTCTCGTTTTATTTGGCTTATGGTTTTTATGACCTGGAAAAGTGCTGATTTTTTGGTGTTTACTTTCCATTTGGAATTCACACACATATTTAATTCCCTGTCAGTGACTTCCCCAGAAAAACCATAATTTGGGACAAAATTAATATGTCTGAAAATATGTTCTCTGTTTAACCACTGATTATATATTTTTATTGCAAAATCTTTCAAGTTACACATTGGTTCTAAAAATCTATGACAAAAGTCCTGTGTAATACATAGCATCACAACTTTGCTTGTAGGGTGTTTTTTCTGCCAAACTTCAGTTATTCTCTTGTTTTGTTGCTCCATTTTTTTTCCTCTAATGAATAAAATATTAGCCTTCAGTTACAAATTTCAGTTGGCTGAAGCTATTTCAGGTAGTCTGTCTAATTTGATGCCTGGTAATTGTGAACATGTGTACATTTGTCTAAAATGCATGTGAACATACAGTTAGTTGGCCATTTTAAAAAATGAATCTCTGTTTTAGCTTTTAAAAATTGTACAGGCCCTTCTTTAAGGTCTTCTAAGGAGGAGGCCTTACTTAGGAATGTAAGCTAGTGTTGATCGTATCTGGACAATATACTATTACTTTAAATACTTAAAATAGAATGATTTCAAATGTCATACTGTCTACAACATCTATAGTCTGGAAGGGTTTTGCCTCAAACTAGGCATGTCTAATGGGGTTTATGACAACCTATGAATTTGCCCCTGAACAAGGTCACCTTGGAGGTCAGTGAATGCTATACAAATTGCATACTACTCAAGCCTGTAATTATCCCTGTAAGAAGTTAATGTGCTGCGGAGTTCAGCAAATTCATGTAAAGCTTCAGAAATTACCATGATAAACTGAGCAGTTACTTACATTTGCTCTAAAAAATCTCAGTCAACAGGATCTGTTACTTACAGAGTATTTATTTATGGTAACTTGTAGACAAATCATCTTGTCTGCGGGTGTACTCAGGAGATAGAGAGCCTGATTTCTTTCTTACTTGAAGAAAACACTTTAAATAGTATTACTTTCTTAATATTCAGAGTATGTTTGTACATATAGGCTGAAAAAATCTCAGAATAGATTTTATTTCAAATTTTGGAAAAAAATATACAGCATCTAGTTTTACATAAGTTTGTTATATTTTGAGTCCCTACAACATAAAATATGACATCTCAGACAGTATGTATTCCCACTTGTTTGTGTATTGTCCAAGTACTCTATAAATAATAACTAATTTTGCATTTTCGAGTGAAAATGTCGCTATCATTTCTACTTTTCCTGTATTTTTCAATTCAAAGCTGCTTTTATATAGATGAATGACTAAGTAATTGCACAGCTAAATATTACCAAATCCCGCAAAGTGTAGATAAGAAACATTTGTATGATAGTATAAATTTTGTCCGTTAACTGTTAATATGAGCATATGTAAGAATATTACAAGGATAGGGGATAACTATTATTTAAAGTTTTTAATACTATTAAATATCTAAATAGTAGTATTACCCATATATTAAAATTCATTGCTGACATAGATTAAATACTGTTCAAATACTGGGAACATAAATTTAGTGAAAAATTAGCTATTAGTTTTAATTTTAAAAATATGAGTATTTTTAACGATATTTGTTCATCAACAGTATGAAGTAAGCCAACTGCTTGGATCTGAACATTTATTGTTTTGAATAACTTATATATTTATTGCATTTTGTGATATGCTGCTGTCATATCTTCCTTATGACATAAATCAAGTTCACAAATGCCAACTTTTCAAATGTTATTTATGGACTGATACATATCAGTATCACTAACTTCAATCAGCCAAAATAACTTCCTCAGGATTTTCTCCCTCCTCTTTCTTCTCCTCCTCCCACCTGACATCTTAAAAGATAACAATATGAATGTCAGTATATTACACTAACAAGTGTCTGTTACCAAAAATGTGAACAAAATCCTCAAATCCTTGTGAAATGTCAAGTCTGTGGAAGAAATACATTCAGACAAGAGTGAAAGAAATCCTTTCAGTAGCCTCTAATGTTTCAGAAGTAGTGTTTCAAGGACATAAGAAGACATTTCACTAGTCCTCATTGGTCAGGAATTGATCCTTTGTCAAAAAGATAGACTTAAATGTGTTCACACTGAAATATAAACTAGCAGACAAACTAAGGAGCTTGTGATGTACTCAGAGTATCTTAAGTAGTTCTGCCATGAAGAGGCAGAAGGGGGGAGAAGGAGAAAAAGGAGAAGGGGGAAAAATATATTGCAGAATAAATATTTTTGTGCCTTTTTTCCTTCTTAAGAGCATCCTACAAATGAGAAGTTATGTTCTTTACTAGACCTGGTGAGAATTCAAGCTTATGTTTGTCAGCCATTTCTTAATGAGAGATAAGATGAAGATCGTTCTACCACATTTAGTTAATAAAAAAGCTTGATGTTTGGAGAGACATTGAATTCAATTCACAAATTAGCTTCTGTTGTTAATGTGAATGAATCCTTTGTAGACTGTTCATTTGATCTCTGATCATTTTGCATCGTCTTTCTAGATTATCAAATTGTTGGATGGAAAACGGTCTCAAGCTGTAGGAATTTTAATATCCAGTTTGCACCTGGAGATGAAGGATATTCAACAAGGTAAGTGTTTCTTACACTTAATGTGTCATACTAAGTCATAATTGCATGGATACTTTCTCAGAGCCCACTTTGGAGAATTTCTTACAGAATGGACTTTGAAGGTAGCCCTCTTTAAGACATCAGAAGAATCATTCTTCCTCTATATTCCAGTATATGTAAAAGTTTCACCTAAATAATGAGATTAAATTTAGGTAAAACTCCTTCTGTATGGTTTCGTTTCACATATCACTGTTGGTACAGTGTTTTCTCAAAAGTGATTCCAATTCCTCCCTTACAGTTCCCTTCTTTTTCCTAAGCAAATCCTCCACTGACAAAAATTAAATGAAGGACTTTTATATAAATCTTTTGGGCTTCAAACACACAGTTGGTATTTGTTGTATGTTTAAATTTTGCTCCATTACCAGTATAAAAGAGCACATCGCAAACTGGTGCAGCTACCACATAGCAATCAGGAAGATGATTACCGCATGGCATTTTTCAAAGCGTAGGGCTATGCAGTGTGGAAATTCCATTACTGTTAGAAATTATCCGGGTTTGCCAATACAACTGTAGAGAAATACAGATTTTTTTGAGAACACTGGGGTAATTCAGATTCTGCTTATGTTCTGGACTTAAAAAGATATTGTTTAAGGATATTGTTTATTTCTTTTTCGCATTAAAAAAAGGAAAATATTCACCATTTAAAACAACTGCTGGAAGAATTCAAGTTGATGTCTCCTTTTTTGCTATTGTTTTCCATCCATCACATGCAAATACTGGGTAGGGTGTTGAGATGCTGCTGGCATTGATTATTATTAATTTCAGAAGAGCCTTTGAGCATCTAGCACTTTAAAAGCACAAGGGCTTACAGATGTCTCTTGGGGTGGAGAGAAACAACGAAAAGAAAAAATAACTTTGTGCCTGCCAGTATTGTGTGAAAGGTATCAGAATGAGATGGAAAAAAAACTGCTATTACTAAAGGTCTGAATAATTTGCTGCCAAGAATTACAGCAGCATAGGATAGAAAAACAGCTGTAATATAAAAACTGTGTAGTATTCTTAAGTATCTTCAAAGGTGTTTTCATGACTTTTTGTTTTCCATGCTGTGATGTTCTACTAAAATAGAAGCTCTCTATCTATCAGTCATTTGCTGTACTTTTCTAGCTTTTGAAACCCTCTGACCAATTTACACCGCGTTTAAGAGAAAAGAATGTCAAATGTTTGTTTAATTATACATTATCATTTCAGCTTAAATCAGCAGTGCACTTTTGAATCAAATCTACCTGTTGTCCCATGTGTCTTTTTTGCCTTGCAGAACAGTCTCAGAGTGCAAAAATATCCTTCAGAATTAAATTAAATAGGATGTCCTTTAGGAACACACCAGTGTCCACCTATTGCAGGCTTTAAATTCTGCAGGATCAGATGAGAGATAATTAAAATACCCTGAAGTGTATATAGTGTGAACACTGGATACTCAGTGCCATCTGTTGCTGTCTACAAATCCATTTCTGAAGACTACACTACTTGCAGTTGTAGACATAGCTAATGTAGTCCTACAAGTTTAATGAAAATTAGAGTCTTGGTAGAAGAGAGACACCAAAAAAGTGCTGTCACTGAAGGAAAGTTTATAACTCATCACCCTCTCTATTCTGAGGTAGCAAATGACTGGCCTGTCACCACGTGTGTTGCTCAAGGCAGCAGTAGGATATGCTGCCTCTTGCTTATGGAAGCAGCTAGAAGATACAATAGGATTGGGGAATGCTGCTAATGGAACTTCTTTTTGAAGTATATTACAAAGCAGGGTGAGTGACTAATCAAGATCTGTGTGCAGAGACTAGTCCTCAGACTCAGGGAAAACATCTGTTCTGTAGAGAGAATCTTCAGAAATGCCTATTACAATTAACATAACAATAGAATTATGCTTATTTATCTTTGTGGGTGTGTTTATCCCCCTAGTAAACAAGAATTTTGTTTACTTTAAATCTGTGTGCAGTCCTGCCTATCAGGAGACAAATTCTATGAAGACTGCTGTAGTCAACATAATAATAAAAAAAGATCTTAATAAGCTAAATAGCTTATGACAGCACCTAACCAAAAAAGTGTATGATCATTGGGTGATAAATGTCAAAGTTCTTTTTTTTAAGGAAGGGATTTCACAAAGAGCTACCTCTAAGAAACATGAAAATTAAGTACTCGTCCCTTTTTTCAAGCCAATTCCCATTGCATAATTCAGTATGTGAAAGACCTGGAAGAGAAAAGTGAGTGGTCTTTGTCAGTTTGCAACAGAGAATAAAGAAACGAGAAGCAAAAGAAAGTGGAAATAAAAAAAAAAAAAAAAGGATATCTAATTCTATTTCAAGTTTTTTTGATCATCTTTTTTGAAAAGCCATGTGTAAAAGAATTTACTATCTGTGTATAGGTTACTGGTTACTCTAAGTAGATTAAGAAATATGGATATAGAAAAACTGTCCTCTAACGAACTGCCTTGGGCATATGGATGCATACAAAATTGTACAGGAGACAAAGCAAGGGTAATCACAAAAAAAATTGCATCTTCCCTTAAAATAGTGTGAGATTTCTGCATCTATAGGATTACCCTCTCAAATGAAAGCAAATAGCTTCACAGCATATTCTGTAGATAGCTCAGCCACGCACAACAAGCAAGTGACCATATCTGGCACCCAGATGTTTCAGTTTGCATTTGATAATGAGCCAGCTGCCACACTTCAGGAAGGGAATCTTACACACATGTTTGTTTGAGAGAGTGTAGGTCATCCTTTGCAAATAAGTTTAAATTCTTGCTGTATCTGAGTACAGTCTAGGGAGAAGACAGTGTAAAAATTTAGTAATTCATGAAATTAACTGTTTTGTCTAGTGTTGCTATTATTTGATGCAGAGGGAAAGTTAACGTTGTCATGATGCACCTGTCCTAATACTCAGCTTTCTGGGAGGTGGGAGAGGAGAAATCCTAGGTGCTGTAATGTTCTAACATTAAATCTAAATCTGTCTGTCTCAGTATGCTATATGGGATTTGTATGAATATTTAAAAATCAAAAAAGAATAATTGTGCATAGATTATTTTAAAAGCTGCTTGTCTGCATTTTTAAAAAACCGTTATAAAGAAGAGATGAGGAATAGTGGAGACCAGCTGTTAATTAAGGAACATGCTGTAACACTACACGCTTAGAGAAGTAATCTCCATTTGGTATCAGTGCACTTCTGTCTTAATTTTCCTATCATTGTTCAGCTGAAATATTGCAGCTTGAGAGACAAACTTGTAGCTCAAGGCTACTTCTGTGGTTTTGCTATTGAAATATTACAAATCACGCCACAGTGAGGTGTTTCAGTTCTGTTTCTAATGGGAAATGCAGGCTATAACTATGTGAAGACCCTCTGTGGGCACCGGTCCCAACGTTTTACAAGGCAACATTCCAGTCACTCAGGCATTTCCCAATTTAGTAGCTAGCAATAACAATATACCAGAAAACACATAATAATAATCTTTTCTGCAGTGTGCATCATGCATGTCAGCTTCCCATGAGCTGCTGAAATCTCTGTTCAAGAGTAAACTGGCAAAATTGTGGGGCAGCCCAGATGAAAAACGTTTTAGTTATGGCAAATGGGATGTTGATAAAATGTAGATGTCTATTCCAAAAGAGTGATTCTCCCAAATCCCTCCCTGCTTCCATAGTATCTATATTTGTCCACTAAAATGGTTGAGTATCAGAAATTCCGCTTCTAACTATTGCTGGTAGTTCACTGTCTAGTACCCTAAACCCCTGATTTCCATCAGGATGCATTAACTGGATGGTCTTATATGATGGTATATTTTCCTTGGGACCAAATCTATGAGATGCAGTAGATCACAGCAGATGCACATTTTATATCTTATTGCACTCTTTGTGGCAATATAGTGCCATATTATTCCATGCAGAACAGCTGCTAGTACATTTTGCTAGTACATTTACCAAGACAAGAGTTTAACACTGCAGCACTGCAACAGTATTTTTTTTTTTTTTAGTTTCCTAGATTTTAAGCAATTAAATATAATGTTTGAAGTTCCATTTATTAAATCAGAGTAGCACTGACCAACCTGGAATAGCGTGTATGGGGACCTGGTATGTTTATTTTGCATTTGGAACATTCTTGTGTTCACCAATAATGTAAGTTATCTATGCAGAGGAACCTTCAACTTTGACAATATTAGAGAAATTTATTTGATCACACATCCCCCTGAGATGGGATACATTAGAATGGATTGTGTTAAAAATGCCATTTTCTTTTGTCAATTCACCTTCCTTACTGGGGCTTATTTGGTTCCTCAAATGTGGAATATATTTTTATTATACTCTCACAGTAATGACATTCTGATGGTGAGCATTTCAAATAACTACCATGCAACTCTATATAAAAAAAATTTTGTGTGGTATTGTAGGAGGGGATGAACTTTCTGTAAAGAACACAGTTATGATACTGTTGTACAATGTCAGTCAACCAGTTGAAAAGTGTTTGATTGGTCATCTTCGACTTTGTGATTTGCCCTCCATTGTCAACATATTGGAGTAAATAATTGGAAAACTGTGAAGAGCGGATTAAGTCACCAAGACTGATGATCAGTCCAATAATCATTCTAATTCTGTATTATGTCTCTAATCATCCTGGAATTTCTGTGTGGTCTTCCACTGAGGAGAGGCCATAGAAGTTATATCAAAATGTTGCATTGTCTTAGTGCAATTTCAAAGTTTATGGCATATCTAAGCTTTGGAGAACAGTATCATTGTTAACCAGGCACTATCTTTTGTATGGATAAGGGAAACTTCCAAAGCAACTCTAATCTGCTGACTTTAGGATACTCAGAATTTCTGAATCCCAATTTGTGTTTTAACCGTGTCATGCAGCACAAATAGTTTCACAATTCCTTTCTATATTATATTTTGGAAATACTTCTGGATAACGATAAATGCTTTGGAATAGTTTTTGCACTATGTGAAAAGAGTCTTATTTAGGTTTCACCTAAAATATTTTTCAGGATGGAAGTATAGATAATAAAGTCTTGAAAAA
This sequence comes from Scolopax mira, assembly GCA_004320125.1. Lineage (NCBI taxonomy): Eukaryota > Metazoa > Chordata > Aves > Charadriiformes > Scolopacidae > Scolopax > Scolopax mira. The sequence goes on from BJBW01005605.1 coordinate 149,320, forward strand.
GTCTTGTTTCAACATTATGTGACTTTTCCAACCTACAGAGAGCATTACATGTATGCATTCTATATATAGAGATAGGTAACTGCATACCATACTCAGGAACTAGTACAGAATTTTCTTTAAAATTTATCTTCCTTGTTCTGGAAAACTCATAACATGTTTTTGTGAAACTAACTTGGACATCCAGCCTGATGTGGGTAGGTTAACATTAGTGCCAGTCTTTTGCTTATGACTTCTTGCAGGAATTGAGCTTTCTTAGCTTTCTAAATCTACATTGTGCCCATGGTCCTTCTTCGTAATGTATATTTTAATGTTTTATATGTTGCATGATAGTTAAATACTGGAGAAAATCTTTAAATAAATTTAGAACATATCAATTTGTCAGAAGTAAACCAGAGCAATTTAGATAATGTACGCAGCTTTGCCAAGCAGGGATTTGTATTTAACAATAGTTACTTTCTAATTGACTAGATCAGTCACAATTTAATTTAAATCTCCCAGTGATGGGCTTCATGTTCCCATGAAATCAAGCCTTATTCAGAGAATGTAATACATAAAACAATGAAGCACTTCCAGGTCAAATAAAGTACCTTTAACAAGCTCTTTTTATTTAAATAACATATTTTTAATATGTTTCTGTTTCTTTCTGTTGTTTTCATCGGTGGTTTTTACTTTTATCTTGCTTTCTAGTTAGCTGTCTAGGTGATTTCTTCATATTTCATAGTTTAATTGTCACATTAAGTGGTTTGATACTGCTGAGTATATGTAAGCTCTGTCAGCAGGAGTTAAATCCTGATTTAACTAAAATGTGTTTAGGAGTGAGACTGTATATCAGAGTCAGCCTTAAGATTGTTGATTAAGAGAAGAAGTATCTTTTTCATATTTAACCTCCAAGTTCTACAGTTGTATGTAGACTGCACACAGTATGCTTTATATTCTTGGGTTTTCTTTGGTTTACATTTTTGAAGTGATAGAACAGGCTATGTGAAAAATCTGTGCAGTAGGAAGTCTGTTTTATACAGTTAGATTCATTTTTAAAAAGTGAGTCTGTTAAAACCCTTTTGTACAAGTTTATATTCGAAGGAATACTCTTAGTATGTGAAATGTAGTTGGCAAGTATTTTTATGTGTTAGTTTGAATGCATGATGCTGATCTGTTTTTTGTCCTAGTTGACGGTTATTATATCCTAATGGGTGCAACCCTGCACTAATGATCCTTGTGTATATAAATTCTTCTTGTTGTGAGCAGACACCATAGGCCACATAAAAATGTTTGCCTCAATTTCCCTGCAAAAAAGGATCTCAGAAACCAGACTTGGCCAAGTAACAGATTTTTTAAAGGTAGAGGAACCCAATAAAATTACCAGCTTTTCACAGCATGAGTCTACTTCCTTTCGACATATTGTGAGGTGTAGGTGAAATACTCTAACTGAACTGACAGTGTAGGGAAGACAGCTAACTAGAAAGCAAGATAAAAGTAAAAACCACCGATGATGATTGATATTGTAATAGCTATTAATTGTTTTGCAACCTCTTTTGTAGATTTATGATACTTCACCTATATTACTTACACTCATGTGAGTCTTGATATAATGAGATTTAATGCAATAAAGTATCACAGTTAAATTCACTGTATCAGGAAGAACATTTTGAAAAAAAATAGCAGCGTTTATATTGATTTTAAAGATGTTAATATGCATATGATTAAAACTGGGGTTTGTTTTTCACTGAAAAATTAAGAAGCTTTTGTGCCTTGTATCTCTGAGTAAAAAGTAAAATAATTAGTTTCTTTGATCTAGCGTAATGGCTTTTTTTCAGCTGCCCCAGTTCAAGTTAATTTACACAACATACTGTGAATATATTGCACATGCCGTATTTTAAGAATGTGAAGAATACTAAGACACCTATGAATTTAGGGATTTCTTTCAGCTTTTTAAAACCAATACTTTTTTTAAAACCAAATTGACCGATCTTCATAATTTTACATGGTTTTGGTTTTGTCGTCTTCTCCAAATGTGTATGGCATTAAGTTCTATCAGTTTCAATGAAAAAAGATACATGGACAAAGATAAAGATATTAAAATACGTAAAGATGAAATAAAGGAACCGGCGTGGATTTTGGTACTCCTGACTTTTTGGGAGTATGTCTCTCCATACATTAATATCCTAAGACATCCAGCTGTCATGGAATTGAGTAATATGACTAGATATTTAATTGCAGCCTGTCTGCATGGACATTGCCAAGAATAACAGAACAGGTTATATAGCAAATGTAACAGAAAATATTTTATATTAAAAATATTTAATATATAAAATATCAAATGGTTTATGGTAAATATTTATATTGAATATTAATATTATACAATAATGTACATGTCCAAAAAGAAAATAATTATATTAATTTCTCTTGTTATTAATTTCTCTTATTAGTTTAATCAGACATTTTTAGCTTTGTCATGTCACTTCAAAATAATGCTGACTTATTAGAACTGGTATTGAGTCCAGAAATGTGGATAAGAGAATATAACATTAAAAACCACTAAGATTTTTTGGGGCCTTTTTTGTGACAAATGTCTGACTGAAAATTCTAGTTTGATGTACAAATCTTGATATTCTTTTTAAAGTTGTTTTTTTTTCAAACTACTTCCTCCCATTATAATAGTTCTGTACTTAAAAGCCTACTATTATTTACATTTTCGAAGTGTTAATTACCTTTTCTAGATAACTCTCAAAAGTCGCTTTCCTAAATAACTCCAGACAAATAAATTTCTCCTTGTAAGCAGATTTCAGAATATTCCAAAAAAGGGGATGAAAGGGAAACAGCAAGGGGATGTTTTTGAACTCAGTATGCATATTTTATAATCTTAACAATTAAATATATAGGACCGTGAGACCAATTTTCCAATAAATTTTCCAATCTCTTAGGTTCTTTTGAAATTTCATTGGATAATACAGAAGCTAATGCAACTCATGGAACAATCTTGCAAGAGCCAACAGATGATCTCATAGATAAATCCCTAATGATTTTTATTTAAACAGAGATTTTTGTCAAGTGTGGTTGTTTAGGCTTTGTATTTGGTTATACTTGAGGGTTTTTTTTAATTTTTCCAATAGGATCTAAAATAATATATTGCTTTTTTTTCAGTGATACTGTCGTCTTCTGTATAATTCTTCACTTCTAACCAAGCTGTAATGTCAGCAGATGGAATCATAATTGACAGGCAAAATTTTAAAGCATTCTAAATGTCATTGGACCTTTTAATAAAATTAATTAGCCTGCCACAGAGAAAATTTACTAGCCTCCTGGTTAATTTCACAATGTAAAATCATGGGGTAGGTGGAAGAGCAGGCGAAAGCTTATTACTTTTAAATAATTATTTAAAGATGTGTGCCTTGCCCTTTTCAAACATGGATTGCAAATGCAGCAAAAGCTTTTAAAATCTTCTGAATTCACAAGCAGACAAGTTTCCTTTGAAGAAATATAACACAGTTGAAATTAAAAGTTATCAGGTACTAGCTATGATGAGTCACTGGTTATATGGAAAATTGGTGGAGGCCTTAAACTTGATATTTTGAGAATAATGTTCCCTGCAACATTTAAACATAAGTCAGGAATTCAGAAATTGTGCCCAGGAAGTTCTTAATGCCACGTATTCCAAATGTAGTAACATTTGGAACTAAGATAGGAAACATTTTGAGACTTTTAATTTTTTTAATAATGAGGCAGAATTAATCATTGAAGAATATACTTTAGGTGTCTCTGTGTGATGTTTAGTAGTAGTATCTGGAAATTTTCCTGTGCGTAGTTTCCCAGTGGATAAAGCTAACTCAAATGTGAGCTGCTCTATGAAGATACTGTAAAAATCTGTAGTACAATCTTTTGTTCTTGCATATTTGCAATTGCAAATCTGCAACTTGCAAATCTTCCAAGTTTGCCTACCTGTCTGCTTCCCAAGATTACTCAGACAAACAGGTCTCCCTTCGTTCATATCTCCCATGAACACAGAGACAACTTAATACCCTAACTCTGAATTCCTTCCTATCCAGCCTTCTAAGTTATCATGAAATCTGTTCTGGTATCAATTGTTACAGTCTCCTGCCTGGCAAGCTACGCAATCAGCTGAGCACCTGGCAGGTCATATCTTTGAATGCTGAGTATACTGGAGAGGAGACAGAATTTATATTAAGTTCTTGTTTTAGTGCTGTCACTTGAGTCAGAACAGAAATAAAATGCCGAAAAGAATAACATGTTAACTGAATACAAATATGTCCTTTAGCTAGGTCAGATCTCTATAGTACATTTCTCAGGAAAACAGAATTGTGGACTTTTAAGTATGCTTTCTAGCATCTAATTTGCAATTGTTTTCTATGCAGCTATACTGTGTGTTGATGACTCTGTGGTAGATCTGGAAACACTGGAAGCGCTATATGAAAATGTAAGTAAACTGGGGTAAAGCTGTGGTTCGTCACCATATAAGCAAAGTTTTATTTTATGCTGTCATTCTAGACAAGAGGCATTATATAGAAAAAATCTTTAGGGAGTTTAACATTAAAATAAGTAACATGAGCGATCCCCATTGACATGCTAATTTCTCTTACTGGCTTAGTTCTTAGATGTCAGAAAATTAAAAGTGGAGCGCCTTTGGAATCAGGTTAAAGTGTTAACAAAGCATAACATCTAGCAGTGTTCTCTGCTGAACTGCCTGAAAAACGCTATCCTTACTGATATGCCTATTTTGTTCAAACATGCTGAATTTTTCTCATTGAAGATATAAGTGGCTAAAACAGTTAACTCAGTCCTGTGAATTGCTGTCCTTACCCAAGTTGCTCAGTAGACTGAGTATATAGCATTCATGATCTGTGTGATCATTGAAGTTGCCTGAAAAAATACATTTACACTTGGCTGCAGAGAGATCAGAGCTGTGGGGAGCATCCTATAGCAATCTTTGCAGTGCTGTGCTCTACCAGGATGCTCTGCTCCATGGCCATTGGTAGTGAAAGGCACTACAAAGAACTGAGGGAATTTATCATGGATCCTTATGTCTCATTCTTTTGTCTAAATGTTTCCCAATAAAAAATGTAATTATTAGTTGCAGACAAACAGGTCAATTAGTAATTTGTTATTAATTATTTATTAATTACTTTATATTCATTCACTCAGAGAGCACAAAAGGATGAACTGGAGAAAATCAAGCAATATTATCAGACTTCAAAAGAGGAGGAACTGAAGCTTCTGGATAAACCAGAACAGTAAGATTATTTTTTTGTAATATTTTATCATTATATAGTATAATCCTTTGGTGATATGTTAAAAGGGATCTTCGTGCATAATTTTTGGTAGTTTTTAAACTATTTGTGTATTTCAAGGCATGATGTAAACTCTACCTCTCTCATGTAGCTTTTTTCAGACATGACAGATTTAACAATGTCATCTTGGACCACCAGAAATGATAAAATATGTAGCCTTGAATCAATAAAAAATTCTGTTCCCATTTTCACTTTTGTAAAAGTTTTATCCTTCACTTATAGTGAATGTGTCATAGAGCAGGGCCAAACTGATTTTATTTATTGTTTATTTGAAAGAGCTACACAAACAGAGGGTTTTAGTGAGTCTTGTGACAAATACACAGTATACACTCTGGTCATGCTGACTGAAGACTTCCAAGGCTGATTTCACAGTTCATCTCCTTTGACTGTTGTGGGCAGTGACAACTGTTGGGATGAAGAACTTTTTAAGTGTTACTCCTTCTGTTTTAATAAACCTTAGACCAATGTGAAAGTCACATGAATCCATGAACAGAATGGTATTCCTGAATTTTATTTTAGTGTATACATTTGATTTCAGATTTTGGCCTACCAGTGGTGTTTGTCTTCTGCTACTTTGCTACTTTTCCTTTTGTACTTCCATCCCCTTCTTCCAATCAGTGCAATTTCCTGCTCTGAGGCCTCTTTGCCATCTTGCTTCATTTTTCCTCTTGTCTATTTTTGTCTTTTCTGCTTTCTTTGGCATAAGAAAGGGTAGAGGGAGGAAGAATTGAAATAGCGGAGATAGTATAGGATTGGCTGATGTCAGAAGTATTACATTTTCATACCTTTTTTTCCCATTATAATGTTAGGGGTGAAAAGCAGAATTTATTTTAATTTTTTTTCTTTTCCTAACACAAGGTAGTTTAATAATAATTTGTGACTATACACTAGGGAATAGGATAATGTTGGGAAATGAGACTATCACATTTTTGATGAAGATTTGCTATCATTCCTGAGCAAGACTTAAGACAAATATCCGTAAAGTGTATATACCAGCTGCTTCTTGAATCCCATATCCATGGTTTTCATTGCATTGGCTTGGGGCATAAGAATACATTGTATGACTATTTGATGTATTCCAGAACTTGAATCTTTGGCAATCTGTTTGCTGTATGTCTGAGTGAAATAAATATTGATGCATTTTGCATTCTGGAGAATACGAATCTTGTAGAGCTGTAGAATTGTAAAAGGTTGTCTATTTTTGTAAATTATAGTGCAGAGATATTGATCTTAATTAAACACAAAGTTGGATATATGCTATCGTCGTTCCATAATTAAAAATAAAGAACTGTAAATAAAGGACTTGTAAATAAATGCCTGATCATTCAGAGTGAAATAGTAGTGTCAAAGACAAAAGCTACTTTTTATCAATTATTACTCTTTGAAAGTTCTCTCTGAAAGTCTTAATTATCCCATTTTTACCCTATTATTAAACCATGTAGGTTAAGAAAACTATCTTTTTAAAATGTTGCTCGAAGGGGAGAACAATTTGCTGATGATGGACTTATGTGAATTTTGTTGGACCTTCAAAATATTGTCCTTTCTCCAAACGCAATAGATCAGGTGCTGCTAGTTTTGTTGTCTAAGTCAACCTCTATGTCAACCTAAATACAGAACTGGAGATTTGTTGTAACTGTACTATTTGTATTAATTCCATAAAAGGCTAAAGACAGAAAATTGCTAAATTTGTATGTGTGATTAAAAATTGCTACAGGGCAAAAGCTGCATGTATTTCCTTTAATGAGGATCAGAACAGACGTGCAAATTAAACTATTATCAAATGCTATCAAATACTAGCAATAGGCATTCATATAATGAAACATCGTGAATTCCCTGAAGTTTAAAGGAAACCTTTGCCATTTTTAAATGCTTGGATTATCAGACAAATAGAAAGTTTTAGTGGTATCACTGATGCTGTTCTGCACATGTGATTTTGATTTGTTTTGCTGGCATGTTAGATTTGCTATTGTTGGCACAAACTCTAAGTATGACAGCAACATGACAATACCCCCCTAAATTATGCTTCATGATTATAGTTGTTAAAATGCTAATATTCATTAACATGATAAAGATTTATATACACAGTTTCCCACAATTTGGGACTTTGCTCACAGGATACAGATGGTTTAGCTAGTTTCCAAGAAGGCGCTTTTAGTTTTAATATAATCTCTGTGAAGTTCTCTCTACTGTGAAAGTACTGATGATGGAATTAGTAAAATCTGATACTAAGCTTTCCTGTTTGGTGTGTAGTTTGAATTCAGGAAGTAGTGAAGTATGGGTATCTGCTGTCCAGGTAATGCCATTTACTTCTCTTTAAAGACCACTTTCCTTTGACTTAAATTTAAATCCTGCTGGCTTACTTAGAAACTTGCAGAATTAGACGCACTTTTTTCCCAAAAAAAAAATTTCTAAATTTTATATTTTTTGATATGGATAAATGTGAACTGATAAATAGTTTACCTACATAGAATCAGCCTTCTTCTGTCTTCTGGAAGACAGAAGCCAGTCTATCTTCTGGAAGAATGTTCTGTTACAGTAACAACATGGTAGCATGCCTGGCTTGAAAGTACTCTTAAGTCCTTTATTACAGGATCCTGGTAGGATAAAAGAGTTCTGAAGTAAATGCATGTTTTATTTACAGTTTCTACAGGAGTAAAATGGACCTCACAGAGGTCATGAGCAGTAAATTCTCTATGTTTACTTTAGACCATAAGTGTAGAAATGAGAAACCCACCAAAAAGCTATGTCACACACACGTCATTGTTAAAATCATACTTTTCTAGACTAAAGTTGAAAAAATGTCTCAACTAATATTCTTTTCTCTCCAAAAGTTTTGTCCACCTGAATTGGTGATTCATAACCACAGATTCATGCCATGATCTGTGTTTAGCAACTACATTTTTAGCCAATATGGTTCCTTTTTGTGACAGATTTCAGTTATATGTATATATGCATTCTGTCTGGATATTTACATTGAATACTTTGAATTCCAAAATCTGGAGACATTTTGTGGTGTTTCTTATTGCTGGTGCTCTTTTAACTCTCAGCACAATTATATTATATTCTGATGACCAGCAGTGTGAGAGTTTCCTTTTCAAGGGAAGGCAAGAATATGTGTCATTTGACTTTTTTAATTTAAACTTTTTAAATGCATGTATGTTAGAACTTTAGTGAAACAGTTTGGGTTTTTCTTTCTTTTGTTTCTCTCACACAAAGTGCAAAGTATCCTCTTTTTTTTTCCTGGCAATACCATTCATTCCCAATAGGAAGCATTTTTATTAATACCAGCTTGGCATTTCTTTTTTTCCCCACTGCTTAAGTGTAAGAGCCAAATCGGGCCTCCCCAATCCTTCTTTCACAATAGATTTTTTTTTTCAAGCGAGAGAGAAAAAAATGGAAAAGATGATATTCCAATTAAAACATAGTATTTCACAACAGCCACAGGTGGATTTTGCTGATTTATTTTTTTTTTTAGACAGTCACTATGTATTCAGCAAAACATTGCATGCATGAGAAATTTATAAAGTGGATTTGAAGATATGGACATAATTTATTATGAAAAAGAAATAATTTGGAGAAATAAGGTGTTTTGTTTTTATAAAATTTAATAAGAATTCAAACTAATAATGGTTCACAGAATTTCCCATAATTCAGCAAGGTAGAAAAATCTTTATGGCGTTGCATTAAGGATATCTGTAGACAGGAGATTGAGAGGAATTTTTCAGATGGATATTGAAGAAAAAGACAGCTTGTTTCTGGATTTCAAGAAAGCATGTGCATCGCTGAAATCCTGGACTCAAAACCCACAAAGCAAATCATGCAAACCTTATTATAAGAAATGCTAAAGCTTCTTGTATTATTTATCCAAGCTTTTACATTTTAAATTGAAGAAGAGCAAAGGGAGGAATTACTCATGCCTTTGGGACGCTTTCATTTTGTGATACCCGAACTGGAGTTGTTGAATATGCTTCTATTTATTTTTATTTACCAAAGAATTAAAAAAAGCTGTAACAGACTTCTGAGGAAAGTGTATGTATGAGAACAGATAAAGAGCAGATAAAGAGTTAGTAACTTTGCTGAACAGTAACTGGAGAAAGATATAGTCTGCTAGTATTTTAGAGCTAAATACACAGCTAGGTGCATTACCATAAAACATGCTGCTGTATAACTGGAAGTGTGGTGCAAATTAGTAAAACAAAATTGAGGCTGAACATCAGAAGAAACTTCTTGGCAGACGTTTTATACTATGAAGTAACCTTGTAGGAATATATTGAGTTCCGTATTGCTGTGCACATTTTTAAGGGAAGCAAAAACACATGAGTGAAAACAGTAAATAGATAGTGTTTTTCTAGCTCTTTCCTTTTCTCTTTATTTTTTTTTTTATGTTTTTTTAAACCTATGATCTAGGTTTATTATTCTATTTATTACTGTGCAGTTGTGATAGTTGCTTAATGGATTAATGCGATAATAATAAATGTCTTGCATTTTTCTTGATATTAATAGGATTTCTTAACACATTGACCATAAAGAATATAACAATTGTAAATTGCCAGATATGATTCGAAGTAGGAGATACTTCATGATAGTACATCTTTAATCCATTATACCCCATAGATAAGAAATACAAAGATTCATTAATGCTCTTTTTTTTTCCACAGATTTTTGTATGAGTTATCTCAGATCCCCAACTTTGCAGAACGAGCTCAGTGTATTATCTTCCAGTCAGTTTTCTCTGAAGGGATAACATCAGTGCACCGGAAAGTTGATATCATAACTCGTGTTTCCAAGGTAAGTCTAATGAAATCGAAATAAAAACATAAATATATTTTAGACTATTCATGCTTCTTTTTTTTTTTTTTTTTACAATAACTGATGAACTTAAATTCTGATTATTGGCTTTCAGGACAATTAAAATATATCAATTTTTTTAGCTGCTAATAATAACAAAATGAAGAAAGAGGGAAGGTGAGTTGTGTGTCATTCCCTATCCTCTACATAAGAAAAATCTACTTTTATTTGAATCACAGGTTTTTATTACTGCACATTAAGCAGAGTAATAGCTAATTTCCATAAAATATAAATTAAATATCAAACTAGCTTGGCATAGGGCCTTGCAAACTTCCTTTTTTTTGTGTATCACTGGTGGGTGATGCTATCAGGAATAGATGGCTATCTCATTCATTAGCTTAGTACTTTCCCCTGGTATCTATACATATCTGTTAACTCTGATACAGCAGATTTTTAGTACTCAACAAAGCTTTGCCTAAGATTTCTGTACTATGAATGACTAAAGACAAGATTTTGAAATTATAACAAATAAAACATGAGAGTAGAATAAGATAAGAATTGAAAGAGAAATTAAATAGTGACCTAAAGGTATAACATTCCTGGCAGGACAGTATTTAATTAATACTTTTTTCCAATTTCAAGATTAGCTTTTCATTAGCTTTGCTACCACAAAGTACCTGTGGATATATGGATTTCTTTGCATATTCTAATAATAAAAAGTTACTTAGTGTTTCCTTTCCAAAGGAGACATAAATAAGGATTCAGTTTTGTATGAGACAGGGACAGTGGTTTTGCCCGCACTTTATTTATGAGGAGCTCACACTACAACTGATTTATCCAATATTTAGAAAAGGACTACACAGTTAAGAATCAGTCCCATGGCCTCAGATTCTTAACTGACAAGACAGATGTCTTTATATGTAAATTAAAATGTATTCGTTCTCCACTGCATTTCTAGATTTCTGCTTTGAGGCGTAGTCCTTAGCCCTGGTATATCTGCATTAAATATAGATCTAGAAATGTGAATTTCCAGAACATGAGTTCCAATGAGAAGCAGACTGAATATGACAGTCCAAGTTTAACCTAGTGGGCGGCAAAAGGAGCACACGTCCATTTAATTGTGCATTATGCAATATCTAGATAAACCACCTCATCTGTAAGATTTTAAAAGGCCACTAAGAATGTTTTGTAATCTTTTCCCATTATCTTTTGGTCACATACATAGTATGTGATGCCACATAATTTGCTTCATACCAATTAAGGTAAACATAGTTTCTTAGGTGGCTACAGTGTAATAAATGTTCCTCATAAGTGTTTCATTCTTGTACCTGTTTTAACTTCTTTTCCCTACAGGGGTAAAAACACACAAGTAACAAAGCCTCTAGCAAAAATAAACAATTATTTTATATTAGCAATAAGAATTTTTGTGCCAACTGAAGTTACAGACCAGTATCCATTTTCCAGGCTTTGCTAAACATGACAAGTGTAAAGGAAATTTTAGGTCTGATTCTGGCTTTCGGAAATTATATGAACGGTGGGAATAGGACCCGAGGTCAAGCAGATGGATTTGGTTTGGAAATACTCCCCAAACTAAAAGATGTCAAAAGCAGAGTAAGTACTCATTTTTAATTAAAGATATTTTTTCTCAAATAATCTATTTTTGTTACATCATCTGTCAAAAGTTACTCTATTCTTGAAAGAGCAAGACACTTTTTATGATTTTCTTGCCTTTTTCTCACAACTTTCCACCACCTTCTCCTGCACATGTGTGTATTTACATAATCTCCAGTTTCTTCTATTCATTACTACTAGGATAATTATCTTACTTGAGAAGTTCTGTAAGAAGTTCTCTTACCAGTACAAACTGATGAAGTGTTCTCCAATAGACTCCCCATTCTTTTTTCTTCCTCTTAACATAAGGTAGCTCTATGTAAGTAAAACTGTTTTAAAAAACAGGTTTAAAAATAAAATATCAATAAAGGATCAATAAAGGTTTGGTGTAGCATATACACTAAGGGTACAAATATATAATATACAGAATTGTAATACTCTTCAAGGAGATTTGTCAGACCAAGTTGTTTTCAGACTTTTTTTTGAATTGACAGTTTCAGTGGATGTAGGGCATGAATTCGTAATGGCAAGATGGCAGTAAATTATTTTGTCAAAAATTGAGAATGACTAGAACATTTTTGATTAGTCATGCTAGGATCAAAGTCAGGTGTGAACAACCTCTGGACACCTTTTAAGGTGAGATTTGTTTCAGTAGGGCAGAGGAGGAAGTGCTAGACAATGTAGGCAACAGAAACATTGCTCAGAGTCATTCTTTGCCAAAGCCTCCCTAGACACCCTATGGATCTATGAAGCAGCAAAGAATAGGAGGTATATTCTGCTGATACACATTTGGAGGGTGAGAAAAAAACCCATTCTTCCATGTTCCTCTTTTTCTTTGTGAAGCGTGTATTGAACTATAGGAAGGGTAGGTTTTAAGCTTTGTTCCCAGTTATGCTTCACGTATGTAGGATTGCATTTGTGAGTCAGGCAACATCAGGAAAGCAGTATTTCTAGGGAGCTTTTTGTTTGTTTTACCGTCATCAACAAAATGTAATGTTCAGTGAGCAACTGTATTAATGAAGGTTTTTCCAATGGGTTTGAGTTCTTTTTCTCCTAAAGACATGAGGTACTGGAGTGTTTCCAAAGAGCAACAAAGCTAATGAAGGGTCTGGCGAACAGGTCTTATGAGGAGAGGGTGAGGTAACCGGGGTTGTTTAGCCCGTACAAAAGTAGGCTGAAGGGAGACCTTATGACTCTCTTCAACTACCTGAAAGGAGGTTGTAGCCAGGTGGGGGTCAGTTGCTTGTCCTAAAATAAAAAGTGATAGGACACGAGGAAATGGCTTTAAATTGCTCCAGGGGAGATTTAGATTAGATATTAGGAAAAATTTCTTTACTGAAAGGGTTGTCAACCATTGGAACAGATTGCCCAAGGTATCGGTTGAGTCACCATACCTGAATCTGTTTAAAAGATGTGGAGATGTGGCCCTTAGGGGCATGGTTTCGTAGTGGAATTGGCAGTGTTAGGTTAATGGTTAGACTCGATCTTAAGGGTCTTTTCCAACCTAAATGATTCTATGATTCTAATTCTTGCTTTCCTCTTCACTGCAATGGTTCATCTCTTTCCTATGACCACTTTTCTTTCGGTTCTACGCCATATGTAAGACAGCACAAGCTGCAACTAAACTAGAACCAGGACAATTTTCCCAGTACTTAGGTGCTCATTGGTTGGCCATCTGCCAAGAAGAAAAATGTCAAACAACTGAGCTTTGCCTGACTTTTCTCAGTGGAAGTACTAATTTTAGTTTTGTTCTTCTACCTAACCATAAACTTGTAAGAATTTAATTATCTCTGGGACTTTCCAATTTGACTGAATTTAGCTAGCATGTTCCAAAATTATGTTATGAATAGTACAGTACAATTGCATAAGACTTGTTCCTTAGCAAAACAAGCTAAAAAATTACAGTATTTAGAGTTTCCTGGTAGCCAAAATAAATATATTATCAGTTTAGACTAGTTTCCAAAATGCATAAAAACTCAAAAGGACCAGCTGCTACAGGCAGACATGAAACTTCAGAGATGATTGGTAGACTGTATTTGCAAGGAAGAATAATACAGGATTTTATGTATTTGAACACTAAGGTATCCTTCCTGTGTCCCACTATTCCCTTTTGGGGAATTGCCAGCAAGCAATATTACATCAAAGTAAGCTGAAGTCCAGGAACTAAAGTAGAGTCAATATTAAATATCTCTCGTTTCACACAGAAGTCATTAGTTTTCACATGAGCCCAGAAACTTACTTGATATAGAGACTTTTTAAAAAAATGTAGCTCACCACTTCAAAAATCCCTGTTTTGTCTTCTGCAAATACTTCTTAAACCAAAGTAATAGGTTTGATAGTTTAGCATATAAAATATAGAATAACAGGTGTATTTTAGTCTAAAAGGACAATCACATGTTGATGAATCATCTCAGTTCCTTTTTGTCACATGACCTGCCAGCAGTGTCTTCTAAAACTGTTATACAAGCAGAAAGGCTTTCTCTGCATGACAGAAATTATTTACTTAGTTAAGAATTTTGCTTGTGTATGACATTAATAAAATATAATGTTCTGCAGGCTCTAATATAGGCGAGGCAGCTCTGTCATTGTTCACATACAAACGTTTGTCGTGATGCCTGTCAATATACAATATGAAAGCACATCCAAAAAAACTTCAAAGACATTCCAGATATAATTCCCTGTATTATGACTCTTTAGTGTTGTTGAGCAGTGCCCTCTAATATATAAGTTGCAGTTTTTCATTTACTTCATCTGGCCTATGCTGACCCACTGACATGTAACAAAATAAAATGATGTTGTGTACAGTTGTTTTATGCAAGACCATGGTAATTGTGTTTCCACAAAATTAATATTAAAATTCATATTTTTAAGACAACAGGACATGAAATATGCTTGTTAAGTACATGCTGCCTGGTTTTATATTTGGAGTAAAATATTAAAAAAAATCTTTATCTCTTTCAGATCTTCATTTTAGATGAATTGAGACTAGAGGAATCAAGTAATTAAATTCACCTTAGTGTATCTGAGGTGACTGTAATATTTAGTTAATGTTATATTCAAGAATAATTTTATTAATTAATATTATTATTATAATAAATATTATCATACAGTAATGACTTGCATTATTAAAAAAATATATGGGAACATCTTCTCCCAATGCACATTTTCTTCCCTAGTATTTAGAACCAAAAGAAGCTCTACAGTGGTGTGAATAAGCCTAAATCATAAAAGATTGATTTTTTTGGTGAGTAATGGTATGGCAGAAGATACTGTTAATACTATTTCTCACAGCAATAGAAAATAATAATCATATATTTATTTTGGAATAGAGTAAATTTTCACTTGAAACAGTGGTAATCACACACGTTTTTAATAATATATTTATTTTTTCCTAGGACAATGGGATTAATCTTGTGGATTATGTTGTCATATATTACCTGCGCCATTGTGATAAGGTAAAAGATTCGTTTGCTGTATGAAATGCCTCTCCAAAAGTAGGTTTCTTTAAGATATTCTAAATGGGGTTTTTATTAGCTCTTCAAAAATCTGAACACAGTAACTTTGATGGAAAAATCCATATTTTTTTTTGCTTTCTTAGAATAGCTGTGGACCTCAATAGGTTTCTGAAATTTGCTAATGGTTCTATGGTAAGGCTGTGGAAAGTTTTACATTAACAGTTGAACTAACCACTGCAGGCAATTGCCTGTGACTGGACAGGTGATCACTCCCACCTTGTCTTCTTACGTCCTAGTTACTGTAACGTGGTAAATGTTGCTCTGATGTGGTAATAATGGAAGACAGAAGCATGATTTCTCTCTTATGACAGAATGCAGGGACAGGTTGGTATTTTAAGAGAAGCAAATCAGCTGAAGGAGATGAAGTTAGTAGTTGAAAATGTGGGAAGAGGTATGGCTGCTGCTTAGAGTGAGTTATGTTTATGAGGCTTTTTCATAGATATCATAACTGTCTAAATTTTTTGAGAGGAAAATTTGAATTATTATCTTTTAAATGATAATATCACTATTAATTGATTTTAAGTATGTAATTCAGATTTTTGAGACTAAGAAAGTACCCTTACTGAATCATTGAATCTAATAGTAGTGTAATTTTTTAGAGCCCTATGCCTAATTGAATACAGATAATTTTATTATTTTTTTTAAACTCTTAGGTAAGGATGCTGAATTGATGTTATTAGTCATTAATATTTCTTCCAGGAGTAAGACTAAAGCAGGTGAAGGCATTTCCCTGCCCATGGCAAAGGAGTTAGACTAGATGATCTTTAAATGATCACCTTCCAACCCAAACCGTTCCATGATTCTATGATCTCTAACACTGGAGGATCTGTATGTCAGGAGCTTCTCAGCTGTAGATGGGGATGAGCTGTAGAGGAGATAAAAAACTAGCAGATATGTAGATCTGTATTTGTTTTCTTTCTTTTTATTTTTCTTTTTTTTTTCCTTTTATTTCCCTTAATTAGGGAAATAAAGTATCATTACTGTTTCTCAGGGTATTGACATATGCATTCTTTTCTCCTTTTTTAATAATTCTGAAATTAATGCTTTCTAACTCATTTATTTAAATATTTAATAGTTCTGCAAACTTTCTAATATACTCTAATTTTACTTTAGGAAATTCTGTAAAACAAAATAGTTTATCTTCCTTAGGGATAAATGGACACAGTGGAAATGTCATCCATTGTACTTTTTCCCCCCAATGTTTGTATCTTTATAGTAATAAAATTGTTCACAAAACAATTAGTTCTCCAATCTATGAGTTTTCCTTTATTACAGACTATCTGTGCACAGACTATCTGTGCACAGATGGTATTTTAAACTCACTAGTATATGCTTATGCACAGCAATGTCATATTAATACAATTTATATGCTTATTAAATTTCCACTGGGGATATTGCTTTCAACCTTGTAAGTATTTTTTGCTTTGGTTTTGGTTTACTTCTGATATTTTTTTTATTACTGTGCTAAAAATAAGGCATATACATAGGAGTTCTGTACAGATATTAATCCATGTGATTTGTTTAGACACATAGACTGTCAACTGTGTATTTTTATCTGTATAAAATGCTTCAGACAATATATAAATACTGTTTTCAATTTATGCTTATAAAGTGTATGTATATTTAATGAATTGGAAGAGTGTGAAACCACAAACTTTTGGCATAAGATCACTAGTTGCATTAAAATAGGGATTCACAGTTTTTAAGAAACTTCTAATCCCTTATCTAAGCCTTTATTGATATTAAATGAACTGAAATTTTCTGAGCTAAATGTTGTTTCATAGTTTAAATTGAGCACAGTTTGCTTTGCAACATCTAAAAGGAAGTTTCAACACTCAGAATGGTCAGGATTTAATCTTGAATTATATTTCTGTTATTTTAGCAAGAGTGATTTAAAATATATTGGTTTTGCCATTTTATAACTCTTTCATAGATGACATTTCAAAAAAAGTAATTTATTTCACTGCATATGAATTCAGTTTTCATAGTGGGCTGTTTGTTTGTTTGTTTGTTTAGGAAGCAGGAACAGACAAGAGTATTTTTCCTTTACCAGAACCACAGGATCTTTTCCAGGCCTCCCAAGTTAAGTTTGAAGACCTAATAAAAGACTTAAGGAAACTGAAGAGAGATCTAGAAGGTAACTGGGAACTCACATTTGTTCCTGCTAACAACAAAGTGCCATTTAAAATGTGACCTTTATGAGGTTTTCTTATTGCTAATTAGGTTTATAGTGTTGATTCATTTAGAGTTTTTTACACTGTGGCACAAATTACTCACATAAATTAGGAAGAAAAAAAATTCAAACTCATGACTTAATAAAAATGAAAGTAAAGATACTGGAAAGTAATTCTCCCTTTTACAATTGAAAGGCCCCTAAAGAAATCTTTCTGAAATTTTCTTATGTCTGAATTTTCCTCTGGCTTCTCCAGAGCTGTGTGTTTAACTGTAGATATCTGTTAGTTCCATAGCATAAATACTTTCTTCACTACTTGTATAACAATTTAACAGCTACAAGAAGGAGTTGAATGCTATTAATGTAGAAATAAGACACAGCTTGCCAAGGCACAGCAAAGGGAAATGGAAAGCTCCAGTTCAAAATATTTTCACCCTGGGATATAAAATAAACATTTTAAAATGTTTATTATAAAGAGGGGCTCAGAAACCCAACTCATCTATCAATCAAGGTACTGAGTGGAAATAAAGTAGGAAGGGTTGCTCTCGAAGTGTTCCAAGCAGTTTCATTTTTATTTTGTGCTTATATGACTTTCTAAAATAAATCCAGCAAATGATCACTGAATATTTTAAGCCTGTCTTTTTTGTTAAGGAAAAGTTGCTACTTTTACTTAAGCAATTTTGTATAGAAAATCAAATTTAGAGAGAGAATCTGTGTAAAAGACTATAAAAATTTCTCCATTTACATATATACCTCTGTGTCAAAATTGAAGAGCCTTTTTAGAATCAGAGTTGAACAAGATGATAGTTTTTATTTTTTTTTCAATGTAAGACAATGAAACCATTAAAAATAATTTATCCTTGCAGTTAGAAATCACTGGATTAGGTCACTGCTATCTTTAGGATAGTTTCAAAGGTTAACAGTGGTAGGAAAGTATCAGTTGTTGTTTGTTCAACCCGGGCACAAGTGAGTGCTCTATCTCCTCTCATCGCTTGGCCCTGTAAACCCCTTGGCCTGCCCTCTTTTGGGCTAGTTTGTGCAGAAACATGATCTGTGTTTGATCTCGTACTTTTTCAACATGTAGTCCTGCTGTCATGCATCTTAGCTTTGCAGGATCTGCATTGAGGCTGTGACATTCACATCATGCTTGTTCTACATTGCAAAGACATAGGCAGCAAGTAGGAAAAGCTAAACACTTTAACTAATTTAAAATGAAAACTGCAGCTTTCTTCTAATCACCGGTTTCTGTCTTCTGAAGCAATTCTTCTTAGGGATTTATGGAAAATCTAGAAAAAAATCTTAGGTTGAATTTGTTTTCAGAATTATTCTTTGTAAAGATGTATTTGACACCCAGCCAAACCAATTAACATATAAAGTTAACGACACCAAAGATTTGAACCAAAAAAAGGTTGTGGAAATGTTTTTAGATGTTGGTATTTTATCACTCAGAAATATGCAGCAGAATTCTAACAAGCATTCCTGTGATTATTTTCTCTTATATTTAAACAAAGAAACAATCACTTGTATAAAAATATTGTATCTCTTGCAAACATTCCCTTTCAAATTTTTTTCTTCAGATAATGCTGTAGTTTATTTTTTAAATCAAAATTTTAATTGAAGAGGTTATAATTTTAACACGTACAACAAAGATTTGATGAGTCTCTGTAGTTTATTGTAGCCATTAAAAAGTTGTGGCTGCTGGCAGAGTACCAGTGAAAGTCTAAAGCTGAAACAGATGTGAGTAGCAGAAACCAAGTCCAGAGAAGCGTCGGGCCCAGCTATCCAGACAGGCGCGGCCCTTCAGATGTAAATAATTTGAACAATATTAACTGGGGCTGCCTCTGTTATAGGGTACATTGGATTTATATCGCCCTTCGGTTGGCTGAGGTAGTCTTAAACAGATTACCTTGGAAGTGGGATGAGACAAAGGTAATAAACAAAAAAGGGGTTTTCTTGTGTGCCATTCGGGAACGCACTAATGTTCCTGTTAGTGACTTTTTTTCTGAGATTTGTACAGAATGATTAAAAAAAAAAAAAGAAGTCAAACATCAACTCTTGTGCCTAAAATGTCAATTTTGATAGACGCTTTACATTATAGTTGGCATTTTGAATTTGAAAATATTTTCTACTGGTTTATCAAGGCATTCATTTATCTTTCTATCATGGGTATTAACATAGGAAAGATTGAGTTATCATGAGTGGCATGTCTTAATGGTGTAAACCTCTGGTTTGAAATACCTAGACACTGTGGAACCAAAAGTTCAAATCTAGATGGAACAGAAACCCTTTCATCCTTTTCAGATAAACAGATTGAGTTCCATACAATTTGCTATTTTGAAGTCTTTCAGATTAGACTTTAAAGGGACAGACTAATTTAAGTCTAAAGGGATTAGCCTAAAGTTTGGCTCAAAAATTCAAACAAATTTTTGGAGAGCCTTAATCCATCAGGTTTTTAACACATATTCCAGAACAAACTTTAAATCACAAGCATTTTTAGGTTAAAAAGAACAGCAAACAAGAATATACATGTAATATAGGCTTTTAAGGGGAAAGAAGTGCAAAAGAATGCAATATTAAATAGTGAGATGAAAAATTTTAGACTGAAATCTGGTTCCACTTTAAAGTCACAGGAAAAATAAATGTTTTCTGTAAGCTCAGGTTTTCTCGCCAGGTTAGTATAGTCAGTGTATTTCCAAGGTTTTCAAATATTACATAGTAGTATAAACAGATACGTTTATTAATTTAACAGGTATTAACTTTCCAGTTAATCTTTATGGAAAAAAAAAGATTTTGCTTTGCATCAATATTTTAAGATTGTAAGATATCTTATTCCTTGTCTGGGTCAATGATTTCTATTTTTAACTTTCTTTATAACAAATACGATTTTCCTTCTGGTCTGGACAGTGCTACTTCATTTGTATTCTTCTGGAATACGCACAAAGTGTTTGAAATGTCTAATCATAAGAAGAATTTTAGAAAGAAAGCCACTTTACCGAAGTGTGATAGATTTGTATACGTTGTACCATGAAGCTTTTATTTCTCTCTCTCCAAAGCTGAACAATCTTAATTATTCAAAATTCGTTGCATTGTAGATTGTTTCCACCTGTCATACTCATTGGTCTTCTTTGGAATACAGTTTGTAAAATTTTAAAATGCTGCTCCATTAATCAAAAGGAAGCAATATTAGATTCCTTGTATCAGTTGTATCCATGAAGAACAATGTGCAAACAGCCAATGCAAGATTATAATTTCTCAACTAATACTTGTATTAGTGAACTTGGTGTTCTTGACCTTAACAACTGAAAGAGAAAAGATACTTATTGAATGCTTAAAGATCGGAGTCAAGGCAGGTCCACCCTTGTAGGTATGCAGTCACGCCTTTATTTCTCAGAATTAAGTATCCTATGAGATTTTAACATTCTAATCCTATTGAAAATCCACATACCTTTTGCTTTCACATTCTGTCATGACCACCAGTAGAGAAATTGGTTGCCATTTTCATACTAATATTTTTTCAATACTGTATATATGTTTTAAATTTTTATTAACTGAGTGTATGTGAGTATATATGTAGGTGTTTACACACACACACACATGACTGAAAGGAAGTAATTTAATCTAAAATAGAAACAAGATAAGCTACCTATAATAATTAGTTGGGTTTTAGTACTCCAGGAGACATGCTTTCAGACTGGGGAATTCTTAAGACAATAGTTGGGATTGTCTTATGTATGTTACCTCCAAAATTTCTACAGTTAAGTAGGAGAACTTCATGAAAACTTCAGTTTATGGCAACCCCATCTTGTAAAATTGTATAACCCTAATAAAAAGATAAAAGGGAAGCAAGTAAAACCATGCATGAAAAGTTGAGAAGTTATAATATTGCATTGGCTGTTTTCACATTATTTTTCGTACAGAAGCATTACAAATATCTTAAAACCATAGAGAAATGTGTGTTGTTTGGTTGGAAAGTACCTTTGGAAGTTCTGTGGTCTTTGATCAGGACTATATTCATATTTAGATCAGGTTGAAGAGTGCCTTAGCCTGCTCAGTTTCGAATCTAAGGATGGAAATTCCAACACGTCTCTGGGCACGTGTTCCAGTGCTGAATCACTGTCTTGAATATTTTTCTTTATCCCTTGTGAGAATTTCCTCTGCTGCAACTTGTTACTATTGCTCCTTTTTCTCTGGCCATGATTTTCTGAGAAAAGTCTGGCTCTGTCTTCTCTGTAGCTATTTGTTAGGTCATTGAAGCAAAAAAACTAGATCCCCAGTTAGCTTTCTCTTCACCAGACTGAACATACATGGCTCCCTCTGCCTCTTCTTCAAGGGTTCATTTTAATTTCATTCTTAAATGGCAGCATGATGAGATATGTATTATTTTTCAGATATAAGTATGTCTGTGTGTATATCTGTTCATCCATATATATATTATTTTTCCTAGAAACAGATCCAGTTCACTGTATGTAACTAGTATGGTGTTGCCTTACCGATACCTGTACCGTAGCTAACTAACCTTGTCTCTTAGTATGTCTGACTAGACTTGCAACCCAGCTGTTGCATCTACATTGCTCTCATTTCATAGGGGATCTCTGTATCACATTGTATTGCTAAGTGGGGATGTGTTACAAAATTAAGACAAGAATGGAAGAGAATTTAGAAATGAGAAATGGGTAGAAACTGAAAAGGGTCACTCACTCTTCATTCTTGTAGTCACTGTCACTTTTGCAGCACTTGAGGAAGCTGCAAAATAAAAATAATCAGTTCATGTTCATTTAAGACTAAAACACTATGATTTTCCTGTTTTAAAATTCTGATCATCTCATTTTATCAAGGATTTTAAGGGAATATATTTACCAGTAGGAAAATATACAAAAGCAGAAAAGTTTAATCAGTATTATTCACAGGAATTTAATGTAAAATTCTTAAATGTGTGTGCTCCCATCAGAGTCTTCAAAAAGTTTTTTGCAACAAAATGTTACTAATTAACTATATATCATTTTTAATTCCCTGGAGATTAATAGATATCTTCAATTAATAAACTGGGAAATTTTCAGCTTTTGTTAGATTTCTATGTAAGCACACATGGAGAAATTAATGAATTGTGTTATTATTTATTCATATGTAATATGTTCATATTATATGTAGTTCAAATGTAATATGGCCTTAGGTAGAGTCTGGTTTATGGAATCAAATTTTAGTGTAATCATGATGCAATAGTTATCAATAGGGTAACAATTACAATGTTGAGAGGTTTTTGTCTGTTGTTTACTTTGCTTTATAGACAGAAAGGTTACTGGCTCACGTAATGAAAATTCTAAATATAATACCAGATTGAGTGTTACTTTTTTAATAATTCACTGGATCAATAGATATTTCTCAATAAAAGGTGATTGTTTATTCATTACAAGAGATCACCATTGAAAAAAGTATCAAAGGCCTTTTTCTGAAATATTTTCAACCAATTGAAGCCTTAGTCTAATTTAAACGAAATGTTTTAAGCCAATTTAAAAGTAGAATTTAGACATCTGAGTCACATACATGTTCTAGAAATGTTTTCCACTCAGAAGCATAGAAGTTGTATCATACTTTCCAGGAACTAATCGCTTTAATTTTCTTCATGTTAGATATATGTTTAAATTTTAAAAGTCACCTTAAAATTTTGGAAGTGCAGGCAAATAGAAATTTGAACTGGGTAGTGGAATGTGAGGAGCCAAATAGGTGCATGCGTTAGTTCTTTAGACATTAGATTAAATGGAGCACATTATTTTGTAGCTGGTGAGTATCACTATATTTTTGCACTCTCCAACACTTACATGATATATTCTGAGGCAATGCCGAGTGGTATAAGGAAGAGAGCAAAGGACAGCTTTGTACAGGAACAGGATTTTTTGTTTTCAAGAGTTGACAAAGCAACAATTTTCCTTCTCAGAGCTTTTTGAATAGTCTCTTGCTTCAGCAGGATGAGATATATTCCAGTTTGTTTTGATTTGGCAAAGATACAACACAGGCATTAAAAAACACATTTTGTATATGTGCACTGGATTGTATTTTACAATAAAACTAACATTTTGACAGTGTTGCATTGGTAGTGTTCATATATGAATAAATTAAGTGGAAATTTTCCTAAGTGGATCATTGCTTTAAATTCCATTAGATTTTCTAGTTTGTGATAATAGAGGATAGTATGGAATGGTTTTAATAAGATTCAGAAATATAATAGAGCAAAGCAATGATATTTTAGAAGAGTTTATTCCCTGGAAGCAGATGTCTGCATGTGTGCACAACGGCAAGGGAGAAAGCTTTCTGTCAGTTAAACAATGGCATGCTCTTAATTTTTTCTTTTATATTTTTTTTTCTTCAGCTAAAGAATCTTCAGAAATTTTTTGTTAAACATCATTCTGCAAATGCTAAGATTCCAAAATGAATCTTAGAAATACGACAGTTTCTATGTGCCCTCCTATATAACATGTATATGTGTGTGTGTTAAGCATTAGTTATATAATTATTATACATCTGGGAGCAGGAGTTCCCAGATGTACAGGTAGTGTACATCTGGGAACAGGAGCAATATTGGCCCTATCAATGTGCATAATGAATAATGAATGATGTAGTTTGAAGGGTGTGTAATACAAGCCTTGGGAGGACCAGTGACTTCATATTTATGGATCTCATTGGCTTTTCCTCTTTGAGGGAGTATGCAGTAAAAGAAAAGGCAGATTTCTGCTAGAATTGAGGGAGTCACATATTTACTGCCAATGATCAAAGACTGAATGAAAGTACATTAATTTGGACAGTGGGATACAAGTCAGTAATAGTGAGGCTAATTAGCACTTTAAAAAGTGTTCTTGCTAATATTGTAGATAGTTTGTGTATTTACATTATTTTAAATCTAAGCAGTATGCTCTAGCTCAACCAAAGCCATAAACTTGGTAGAAGAATTAATTAGGTGGAACTTTATGGTCTGTCTTGCACAGAAAATCAGAGATCCAGCAGTATACAGGGAAACAGGAGATCACTTCTCCAGCCTTTACACTTTCAGCTCATAAACATACTTTTTCAGCCATTGCCCAGCAATTCTCTTCTATCTGATCCCGTGGGCACTACACTATGTAATAATGTGTTTGTGTGTTTGAAAGGTGGGGTTTTTTCCTAGCACTGTAAAAATCTTAGCTTGTCTGATTAAAAATATTGTCTTCCTCTAAATTAGCTAGACAAGAATCTTCAATTTCAAAATGTTCATTTTTTTTTTATTATTGTTCAGACAGAAGGGAAAAGTTCTGATTTCTCAGAGAGTTCTACTGGCGCGCATTTCTACACTCCTGACAGATCTTCATGATGTGTGGAGGTCTGCATGTTTGGATCTTGACACTAAACCAAAACTTTCTACTACTAATGTGTGATGGAATCACTTAAATAATCTTACAAAGACTTGCCTGGAAAACGATGAGGGTTTAGTCATTATATTCATTGATATGTGCTGTTCGGTCCATTGCAGTACACTTCCCTGCTGAAGGGTGCACTGAATGTAAACTACCAGTTCAGACAGAATACATTACCCAGAGTCTCAGATATGTTGCTATGGAGTGGAAAATATTTGGTTTTACTGGCAATATTTGCTCATTTTGTTAAATGTATTCTTAGGAAACAATCTTAACAGAAAGGTTTTTAAATTATTTATATAAAATGTTGATACCATTTGAGAAAATGAGGAGCAAACATTTTTTTTTCTTTTTGGGTTACTTTGAAACTTATATAGGCCAGAGAGTTCCTCTGCATGCCATCACATACTCAAAATGTTCAAAATGATGTTAAACTTAAAAGAAATAAATAAAAAACCCTCACGAATTTTAAAGACAAAGCCAAAATATCTGATCAAACTTGTGAGAACTGTTGAGATATCTGACTCTCAGCTTCCATTAGATCTCAGTTAGAAGAGGTGAACTTTACAGGCTAATTTTACCACTAATTCAATCATTTCACTTTCCTTACCTTAGAGTTTACCACTGAAGTGTTTTTCTGTCTCATTTATACATAAGAGCTTGAGCACCTAAACAGATACTTGGTTTTGTATGTCACAAGGAAAATGTATTTCAAACAAAAATCAGAGTGTTTAAAGTTTTACTTATTAGTTTATGTCCTCTGAAATGTTGGTGTTTTTTTAAAGAAAACTGAATTATTAATGAGTGAATAAAATAATTGTGCATAGAAGCACATTTCTTCTACATTAACTGAAAATAACTTCATGAAACAGCAACTATACAAATGCTTAGAATGGTGTGTTTCATTTTATGTGTGCTAACACTTTTTTGCACTGAATTGTTGACCCTTCTTTAAGGCAATAAAACCAAAGCTTGAGAATAGAGTACTATCCCAGTTTTATCCTCTTCTGATTTTTTTTCAGTCACTTTGTTTCAAAAAATCTCACACCCTCCTTGTGGCATTTCCCTCTGTTTGGTTCAAAGGCTCCTGTATTAGTCAGCCCAGCTCTGGCGAGGGTGATACTGCTTGAACCTTTGTGTGCTGCCATCATTGAGATGTGTACTGATTATCAATGTGTGTCTGGAAATGCAAATAAAATACTGTCTCTGAAACTTTTCTGGACCAGTAGCAGCATGACCCCTTGTAGTTAGAAGCTATCAAAATTCTTATACTGTACTCCAAATGAATCAGGGTAAATCGCTTCCCTTCTCCACATTTATTTAAAATTCTATCTGAAAAGAAATACTTACTTGCAAGGTTATACATAAGCACAAGAGCTGTAGATGGCACAGATATAATGAATTGTAATAAAGTTAACATTCTTACCTGCATACCTGCAGTAAATATGTACCAAAGTTGCTTGTAATAACAAGAGCATATATCCAAATCCCACAACGGTGTCTAACAGGTAATCGCGCATCTCCTGTAACTTTTTGTTTAACTTGGGAAGTTGTTTGCAAGTAAGAAAATGTAACAAAGCAAAACCAAACTTAAGTCATGAGGAAGTTATATAGCACTTGCTGAATATTTTAAATTTATGTGTTTTATCTAAAGTTTATTAGATTCTTATTTGGGTATATTTGCCCAAGTAGTGTACCAGGATTCTGCACTGTAAAAAATCATGGATCCTCTCATACAGAAGTTTGGGGTTATTTAATGCTGCATTGAATTCATTTGCAGTATGGTTTCAAATCCCCTTTGAAATGGAAAAGGTAAGAGTTCTAAAAAAGAACTGCCAAGTAGTAACCCTCCTTTCAAAGATAAGGCTGCATTCTAACAAGAGAATTAAATAGCAAGCTTGGTAGTGTAACCTGCCAGGCTCTGAACAGACTGGGGAGGGGGATGTTTAACAGCTTCCACAGTGGCATAACTCATGGGGATAGTGTCAGTGACAGGTTTATAGGAATTCATGGTGTTGATACTTGGTTTCATTGTCAGGATGATTCCTGTAAATGCTACTGGTGGGTTCTGGTGAGTAAATAGTTAGTAATTTACTGTTATCAACATTAAACTATTTCTGGGCTTGCGTTTATTTTAAAAATGGTGCTTAAAAAATTCCAAATCCGGTCTGATTGACACTGAAATTCTCTTTACGTGAAAGTTTGTTTATGAGCAGTGATTCTTTTGACAGATTTACAAGTGTCTGTGGAGTTTTAAAAGACTATTGCCCAATAGGCATTAAGTGAGAGACATTCTATTTTGTAAATATTTTCACTTATATTGGGGATTTTTAAAGAACTTTTTGAGCCAAGTACTGCATTAAATCCGAAGACAGTGGCAAACTGATAATCAGCAGTTTCCAGCTTTGTTTTAATATTTTGCTAATGGTTTCCATTTCTGTGGCCAAGATTTGCAGTGGGTGAAGTATGATATACATCCAGCAATATTTAAGGACTTTCAAATAGTATTGCACACTCATATTTTCTTTTTCCTTTTTTTGCAATAGCTCATTTAGAAATAAACAATTTTCAAAGTAGTATATTACATTTAATTTCACTAACGCACAATACATACCAAGAAAATGAACCAAAAGTTTATTACCAGTAATGGAGAATTAGCATCTGTTTGAACTCAGTAACGTTGCAACAGGTTGTTTATTCTGTCAAAGGATTATTCTGGAGTGGGATGGCGAGAGGAGAAGTGTACGTGTGCTGTGTTAGCTGTCAGGTTCCTCCTAATTCCTTCAGATACTTCAGAATTTCAGAAAGAATTTTTTTTTCAGAAAAAAGCTTTTCAGAATTTGTTTCAAAGAAGGAAACAATAATAAGATCCTCAGAATCATTCTAATAAAAACCTTAAATTTTATTTTAAAAAGGAGTTTCTATTGTAGTCAATATAGGAACAGAATATTTAAAAATCATGTAATGTTCTCTCACATGTTATAGCATTTTTAGCAAACAAAATAGGGGCAACTAACAGAACAGAACTTTTCTGTTTTAATTATTTAATTTTAGTATAATGTTTGGCATGAGTTGGTAATTTATTTAATTTTTTTAGACAATGTATTTCAAGCAAATTTTTTGAGTAAACAAAAAAACCTGAACCTTATAGAACAGGAAATTCAATGAACATTAATCAACAGAAATTTTATATTATGTTGTATAGAACTGAGGCAGATGATAGAATTATATGGTAGCCTTTCCCCGATGTTACAAATCTAGGTTGACAAAGACCAACTGACTTTAACATGTAGAATTACAACTGCCGTTTTAATCAAAACCTTTGATTTATCCCTGTCATTAAAATATTTTTCCTTTTCCAAGTGCATCTTTATGTGATTTGGGATTTCTTTGAACACACTTCCACCATTCTTTGCCATATCTATCCCCAGGTAAATTTGATGGTGTTCCGAAGTTCTTCTAGTCTAAAAGATAGATCTGGTTGGTGGTCCTGGCCATCATTTCTTACAGGTAGTGGACAAGGAATCACTATTCTGCATAGCACATTTCATTATTGCAGGAAAGACCGAGACTGGAGAGATTTCATCAGGAATACAAAATTTTTGAGACTGCAGTTCAGCTGAAGTTCATGACCACCTCCAACCAGTGAATCCATACCTATGTGATGTTTCTATTTTTTAATGTTATCAAGTAAATAAATTCAAGTTTTATTTAAATATTTTAGTGCAGTTGACTTTAAACAGAATTATTTAACCTTCAGTTGCCCACAGATACTTATTTGTAGACCAAAAGTATAGGTTATTGAGTGAAGTATAACCTAAATTCAGAGTCAGATAAAGGAGGATTAAACAGTGTAGGGCAAATAAATTGCTTTTGCGGTAACAGATTTTCACTTCATCACCCTTGTCCTTAATTTCTTTAGCTCAAAGCTAAAACTTTCTCAGAGCCCTTCAGTCTATTTTGGCAGCTATCTGAAAGAACTTCAGGAAGTAAACTGATAGATTTTAGTTTTAGATAGATATCATCTAGATGAATATCATCAGTAGAGAGAATCGTCCAAAGGTCTCTTTTTAAAGCTTTCCAATAACATAAATTCTTAGAGTCTGACAGCATTTACTTGACTTCTTTTGTCTCTTTCAGTTTCATTGTTTCAAGATGGCTTAAGCAATACAAACTGGTATCATTTCATCTTGTATCAGACTTTTTCTGATTCACTTATGTTATCTGGTCCATTTTCTGCATGTTTTCTCTTGTTCTTCCTTTGCCTTCATGCCAAATGTTGACCTGCTTGTTAGGGATGTTAGGATTCTTCTTAAGAATTCACCACTCAAATCAACTTTTTCTCTATACGCTGGTACTTCTTCTTGTATATAATTTCCTGTAGCTTTTGTCATCTGGTTAAAGTTAGTGTTAGTTGTCTTTATTTAAAAAAAAAAAAAAAAAGAAAAGAAAATAGGGCGTTTTAGATGTGCTTTTTTTAAAAAAAAAATTAGAAACAATTCATCCTAGTTTTAGTCATTTAAACTTTTACATGGGACATAACCTTTCCGTCGTGTTATGTCGTGTTATTAAAGCTTGTAGGAAGCATCTAGGAAGCTTTCAATACTCCAGACAACACAATAGCAACACCATATAATTGGGAAAACACCTTTCTAGAGTATATTTAGATACTACTGTAACTACAAGCTTATTACTATAATACATATTCATATAAATCTACTTTGTATAAACTTGTACAAATTTATTTATGTAAGATTACTATAAAATAATTATTGGCTTAGAATCATTGCAACCTTATATGATTGTAGTAATTGTGGACATTCTATAGTCACTGTATCAAATGCCTTAACATAATATGTGTACTAATACTTTTAAACTTTTGTGATTTTATATTTATCTAAAATAATTTCTAAATATTGCCTTACATAATTTTCTGTAGTTTTTTTTAAACACAAAGAAAAAGCACAAACCTGTAGCTGCTGTTTTGTTCAAACTTCCAGTCAGAAACGTAACGATACCAGCTCAGTTATTTTGCTAGATTTTTCCCCCGTACAATTTTAATGCATCCATATTCTTAAAAAATAAAGTGTTACGATTTACTTGATTAGCTATAGAAATCTCCTTCTTCTTCAAACATAAATGTTAATTATACATAAATTTCATTCAGTGTATGATAACAGTCATGGAAAGTTCAAATTTTTAATGGTAAGAGGCAGAAATCATAAGAAAATAATCTTTAAGAATCATATAAACTTCCCTGATTTCTGGTTTGTTTTGCTTAATTTAATTAAAGACACATAACTGAGCAGCTAATAAAAGACTTTCTATCCCAATCTCTTGTGTTTAATATTTCATTCTGCCTACTGTCTGGCATACAAAAAAAATCCATCAGCTTTACTCTGAACAGTTTCAAGGGTCTGTCTTATGCTACAGGTTGCAAGACTAGAGATAAAATGTAAAATTAGACTGTAGTCCAGGCCATTTTACATAAGGTGGGGGGGTCCCCACTAGTGTCATAGTCCACAACCTACTTCAGTTGTGGAGGGATGCTGATTTAAAATATACATTTCATTGGTAACAATTATCTTTTCAGCATTTTTCTATATCAACAACTGTCCAAATATATTTCTGATGCCAATTAACTGAAAAGACATTTTTTCAGTAAGTCGTGGTGCTCAAAGAGTATTATAGGCACACTACTGGTTGTACAATAAAATATATACATCTGTTTTCAACCTTCCAATGACTTTTTTCACTGCACTGCAAGTTTAAATTAACATGACATTTTAATTACAAATTCTCAACTTGCTTCCATAGTTTTGCATTAAATCTTGCTGTAGTAAGTTGAATTATATAATGATGCTAGCGATGTGGTGTGAATATGTTTCATGCAGCCAAACTGTAACTCTTGTGTTTAACTCCAAAATAAATTTCCATCTAGATTTAGATTCTTGGAAATGAAGTGTTGTAGAAAAAAAAATCTTATAGTAGTTCATAAATTCAATTGCTAAATGGAAGGTAATTGCATTTTGATTTCTAACAGTCTTATTTCATCTTTAATGTGGAACACTGGAATCCACGAAGCTTACTAGAAGTTATAGGAATGTTAAAATTAATTGATGAATAACCTGGAGTTTTTAGAAACTGGCATGGCATCAGGTCTTAAAATACCAGATAGATTAAAAAGTGAAAAGCAGTTAGGTGTAAGTTAACTTTCTTACAGACTTCTACTATTTCATATTATGGCCTGGAATTTGAATACTTGAGTAAAGCTGAATTCCTGCATTGGTCTTAGGAAAAATGGTTGGGTATAGAATGCCTGACATTGATTAAAATCAGTCCAGATAGAAGGCATCCTCCACTCATCACAGAAAGAATTTTAGAATGTTAAATACCATCTAGAATTTGTGTGTGAGATAGTCTGTGTTAGTGGCAAGTCTCAGCACACAAGTGGTATTTTAGTACAAAGTCATTACTAAAAAAAATTCCACTCTTTAAACACATATAGAATTTTCTATTTGGCATGCTACACTGGTATTGGGATTTTTTATTTTAATGTAATTGCTGTATTCTTTAGTGCTGATTTATTTCCATTTCGACTGAAGTAAGTCTAGGTGATTAATTTAGATGTAGTCTTCTACAGTGTTGACATCTGCTTCTGGTAGATGAATTCTACAACAAATGTGTCTCAACTTCTTTTTGTAGCCTCTGAAAAGCAGATGAAGTTAGTTTGCAGAGAGTCTTCTGAAGAGCATCTCCAGCCCTTCAAGGAGAAATTAGAGGAATTCTTCCAGAAAGGTAACCACATTTGAAAAAGAAAATATCATTGGCAAATAGTGTACATACATAATGTAACCTGCACTAAATATCTGTTGCCTCTGAAAATTCCTACTAACTTATGAGTTATGTTCCTAATGTGCCTAATATATGTTAAGGATATGTTACACAGACTGTGGACGTTGCTTGTCAAAGATAATTGTTCCCTTGATCTCACCCATTTCCTATTGATTATTTTCTGCTTTGATCTTTGTAATTATTTGTAGGCAAAATGGAAAAGATATTCATCATAGACCAAATCAGAGGGAATATAAAGCTTCACATTTATAAAAGACTAGAATGAAAAATATCCATCTATAGAAATTTGACATATATACATAAAATAATGGCATCTTTTGTCAATAGTGTGGACTTATGAACTGACTAATTCAGATTTAAGGATTTTGTCTTGTGTGAGACAGAAATAGGTGTAAGGAAGTGATTTACCAGTGTAGAGTCTGACAACAGCGTGGATGTGATCTAAGGTACAATTTAATCATCAGTTCAAGACAATGTAAACACAGGTTGCTGGTTTTGAAAACAACAGTCCTGCTTTCTCCTGTTTCCCAGTCACCTGCTTCTGCCAGCACCATTGTCTCTGGAGCTGTGCAAAACCAATACGGGAATAGATGCCCCCATTCCCTGCTCCCAGGTTGTAGGAATACAGACTATTTGGGTAAACAGAGTAAGTCCTGCATTTGAGTGCATTAAGAATTATTAAGAATTAAATATGAAATAGGAATTTCTCACAGAAATCCTGAACAGTTTAACAATTTACTGTTTGACAAGTGAACTACCTGAATCTACTAATCCAGGCAGAATGTTTACTTACTCTTAGTGATCATTCAGATTGTTGTAATAATTTATGAATTAGCTTAATCCTTTTTATAAATATTGCCCTGATCTCTTTTTAATAACTATTCCATGAGGCTAGCTTATTAAATACTTTGATAAGTGAAAACAGGATGTTTTAAAAGTAGCAGTTCCTGTTAAATCACCCGTTTTCCCGGCTATGGAGCTCAATGGATATATTTATTTGATATATTTTTTCTTTGCAAGTGTACTTGGACAGTATTAAAGCTGCAAATTTCTTGCCACAGACTTGTAAAAAAA
This sequence comes from Scolopax mira, assembly GCA_004320125.1. NCBI lineage: Eukaryota > Metazoa > Chordata > Aves > Charadriiformes > Scolopacidae > Scolopax > Scolopax mira. The sequence continues at coordinate 182,021 of BJBW01005605.1, forward strand.
AAAAAGAAAATAATAACGGAAATCTTTATGTCACTGCAATACAGTTGTATTGTCTTTGCAACTTATTTAATTGGAAATTTTCACTTACAGTTTAACATCAAGATTGAGATAGTACCATTTATATTTCTAGAGAGCCATTATTATCTCCAGCATGTTTCTTGGTCTTGCTTGCCAAAGTACTGTAGCAGATCAGTATAATGGTATCTTGTAGAGATTAATTGATTCATTGTGCTGTATGAATTACCCTGTTAGGGCAGCTCAGAAATGAAGTTTGTGTTCTTTCCTCACTACTGGCCAGAAATACATTAGAGCAGAGCAGTCAAAATTATAGACTCAGATGTAGATCTGGACCATAATTCAGTTTTACCCTGACACCCAAATGGTGTCTTCCATAATTGTATCACAGGTTCTGTAATTTTTACTATGCCCTGGATATAGGGCATTATAGACTGTTTAGACTGTTGTGGTTAATCCATCAGGCAGCTAAGCACCACACAGGTGCTCGTTCACTCCCACTCGGTGGGGTGGGAAAGAGGGTCAGAAGGGTGAAGGAGAGAGAACTCATATGTTGAGATAAAGACAATTTAATAAGGGAAAAAAAAGCTGCATGCACAAGCAAAGCAGATTAAGGAATTAATTCATTATTTCCCATCACTTAAGTAAGTGTTTAGCCATCTCCAGGGTAGCAGGACTTGTAAAGTCACATGTAATCACTACTTGGGAAGGCAAACACCACGCCTCTGAACACCCAGATTTATTGCTGAGCACAATGTCATATGGTATAGGTTATTCCTTTGGTCGATTCAGCCAGCTGTCCCATTTGTGGCTCCTCCCAACTTCTTGTGCACCCCCAGTCTACTTTCTGGGAGTCAGTGTTAGAAACAGAGAAGGTTTTGAGGCTGTGAAAGCCCTGTTCAGCAATAGCTAAAACATCAGTGCCTTATCAACACTGCTTTGGTCACAAACCCGAACACAGTGTGATACAAGCTGGTATGAAGGAAGTTAACTCTGCCTCAGCTAAAACCAGCAGAAGAAACAGCAAATGCATGTCACCACAGTCCCAAAAAATGAAGACAAGGCAATACCTCTTATCTCCTGTAGAGCTGAGGTACTCTACTTTCTGATGAGTGAGAATATGATAAATTTTCCCAGTTGATCTTGGAAGAAGATTAGTTCTGCTTTATAGAAAAATTCAATTTAATTGTGCATTATAATTTCAAATAGATAAACATATTAATCCAAACATTTGCCCTGCTTATACCTATCAATATGGAAATTGAGATATATTTACCTTTGTCAGTGTAACAGAAAATTTTATACTTTTGTTTGTGAATAATGTATATAAATTTAGATATTTTTTTAAAAAGGAGAGGATACGTCTTATGCAGTGTCCTGGGACAATGACTTATTTATATAAATTATTACATTTGTTGGACATTTCTTAGTGTTTTAGGGGTTTTTTTATTCTAGAAAGAGCAAAATCACATGAATTATTTGTCCACCATTTTCCTATGTTCTCTTGTTCTCCTTTTGCTTTATAATATTATAGTTTACGATATCTAATAATATATATGTAATTTTACCTAATTTAACTTTTCATCCTTTGGCATTTCTTTTTCATCTATCATTTTCTGAAATGAGTTTTCAGTAGGTTGTCAGATCCTATTATTATTGACCAGATTTCTCCTTCAGCCACCTGATTGATTTGAATCTTTATAATTAGTGGATGATACTTTCTGTGGCATTAGAATGGAAATCCTATAAAATTCTACATTGAAGATGGGTTTCTGTGTTATTTTTACTTATCTTGATTTATGGTACTAGAATAAGCATTGGACAAATGTCAAGCTCAGGGGTTCAGTTTAGATCACTGTCTGGAAACTCAGCTGCTTCTCTGACATTAGGAGTTAAAAGATAATACTGAGCATCCGTTAAGCATCTGCTTTCAGTTTTGTTTGCTTAAAAAACACTTGTGGCTGGTTTAAGCAAATGGAAGAAGAAACTGTCTGTTATCTTTCTGCCAGCTCACAGCAAGTATCCAAAGTTCAGATGCTTTTTTGAAACTTCTGGCTTGAAAATAGAGCTGGAACTCATAGATATTCAGGTTTTTCTCATATGCATAATTTCCCATCATTTCTAGTCAATGCTAAGTTGGAAATACTGTAAGAAAAAAAAACCATACTGATTTGCTTAAACTGAACTGTTTACATTTCCTAATTACAATTAATATCAATTAAATCTAATACTTGCTGTGTTGTAACAAAAAACACTGAGAGCGTTATGGAGACTGACATTCTAAAATTCTAGAGGGGATAAACTGTACTTCTGCTGATGTCAGTGCTGTTGTGTAGAACTGGATGTAATATAGGCTAGTGCCTTCAACAGGGAGTTGGGTGCCAAAACCTTTAGTTTCTTTTCCTAGTTTAGCTACTTGACATGTGGTGCTAGAATAGTTGGTTAATCTCTTTTTCAGAGGGTGTTTCACCTTTTCTGGTACACAGAATGTTGAATAATGATTCTTGCTATTTTATATAGTGAAAGATAATCTTTGTCAAGTACTTTGCGATCCCCATATGAAAGACATAATGTGTAAACTGTTAATATACCATTAGCTGTATTTGATGTGCCCATACTTCTTGCAAAGGTTTTAGATTATTCTCAAAGTGGAAATAATCCTGAGTAGATGTAATTATGTTATATGCAACAAATTATGCTAGTTTTCCTATACCGTGTAGACCTAAGAATTGCTATAAATTAATATAAACTTACTGTATTTCTGTATTACTGTATTCTGTATTACAATTACGGCATGGGGCTTTTTTTCATAAATATGTTCATAATGTTTTCCATTTAATTTTTCATGGTACACAAAAAGAACTTTGAAATAGTGAAAATAATGGTGGTTTGGAATGCTCCTTAATTTATGAAATTCCTGCTCAAAATTGCTTAGAAGAAAACTCTTCTTTTGATATGAAGCTGTCACCAAAAAAAAAAATCAGAGTAGTTAAATGAATATGAGAAAGATGTAAAATACTCTATTTTGAAAAGGAGAGAAGAAAGAGTTTGGTTACTGCAGCTACGAAGCTCACTAGAAGGGATTTTGGCGAGTAGCCATTACTGTTAGTTTTTCATGACATTTTTTATTCTCCTTGCGCATTCTCTCAAGAATAATACAAACCAGAAAGTAAATGACATACGGGAGTAGGCAACTAGCCTTAAAAAAATGAATTTATTTTGCCTCGACTATTTCATATTGTTTGTCCATTTTAATACATGTAGAAATGCATAACACTTATTCATGCAGGATCTTTCAAAATCTGGTCCCAAATTCCCTTTGGTTGATTCCAGGTCAGAAAGTACGTAAAAACTTTAATCTGGGCTCGATTTCCTCCTTTGTATACTGGAATGTGTAAATCAAAAAGTCTTTATGGTTCATAGAAGTTAGCATAGGCAAAGCATATCTGCCTCTCTTCATTTCTCTAAGAAGAAAGCGTCTTGATGATGAAGATTTTTCTATTAAAGGAATGCATTTAGTTTACAACAGAGTCTGGGATGCAAATAGCCCGATGTCAAGACTGAACAGATTTTGAAAATTGTTAATAGCAGAAAGCAAAGCTATTTGGGAAAGGCACACATGATACACTGAAGTGTCCAAGGTGACAAGCAAGATGGAGAGGGGGACATTTGTCAAAAAGACTAGATCTGCTGAGATTAATTGCACAGGAAATGCAATTGTCCAATGTTTAGAATTCTAGCCTAGCACTTAGGGAACATTGGCTAAGTTCATTGCTTTCCTACAACTTCTGTATGTGATATAATACCTGAAAGAACACTCTGCAGTCATGGGACTGTACAATAAAAAATAGACTCACAGACCAAGCTAATCACCACATCATTATGTCAGGAGGTAGTATATTTTTTAGACAAGGTTAGCAACCACATGGAAAATGTCAATAAATCTGATTTTTACCACTGAATGATTTCTTCTTAGTAGTTTTAGCCGGGCTGCAGTAGCTACCTGGGCATCCATCCAGTCTATTGCCTTTTTAATGCATTTCTGGTGCAAAAGCTTTGATCCACATTTCTTCATTTGTCTGTTGGGATGCCCCATAGAGGATTGTTGAGGCAGTCCAGTGGGAAAGAAAATAAGGAATAAATCCTGTTAAGGCTAGCCCCCTTCACTTGCATGTTAACTGCTTTCTGGTTTATATTATTCTTTGGGAGCTTATACCAAGAAATTAAGAAATGTTAAAAAAAGAAAACAACATCCATGTGTACTGGCCAGAAACTCTAATCAAAACTGCTTTACTCTCTGACATGAGAACAGAGAGGATAAACAGGGGCATTTGTGTGATTCCATAACATACCTGGCTGCCTGAAAAGGTAGAGAGCTTGCTCCGGGCCTTTTCAAATGTATAAAGCAATTTCACAGTAATTGCTTGATATAGGTTACTGCGATTACATAAAGAATTGTTACTTCCTTTCTCCAAGCCTTCTATCAGTTTCACCAACTATTTCCAGAAAATAATTTACTCAACTTAAGTAGCAAATTAATTTGTATTTTCTTCCAAATGTGTTCAGCTGTAAGAAGATTAAATACTGATTCTTTATTTGGAATCACTGATTTTCATATCTCAGAGTCCTAAGCAAACCTTGTTGAAGTATATTTGACTTCTTTTAACCAAATAATAGAAATCATGAATAATTTAAATCTTGATTTCAAGCTAGCATCCAGGAATATATTTTTATTACTGTTGGGCTTTATTCCTGATACTACTACTCAAATAATTTTATTATCGCATTACTTGTTACCATCTTAAATTTATTTTCACCCAACTTTTCTTGTTTACATTTTCTTCCTCAACAATGCATAAAATATTATCTTATAATTGCTTTTATATAAGAAATTTGTGCCACCAACTTTTCTTTAACTCTACTGTGCATATTTCAGCTGGCAGCCTCAGTTTCTTATTGATTATTTCCTACTTGTTCCTTGGTATATAAACATTCCATCTTAAATTTTCTCAGGCTCATACACGGGGATTTATTCTTTTCATCTAGTAGCACTTGTCGTATTAACCCAGGGAAAGCAACCTGCTCTTAATTTATAGCCCTCTATGTATTTTGAGTGTAGGAGCATGTTAGTATAATTTCTTATATTACAGCAAAAAAAAAGTCTTTCCATTCAAAACTCTGCTGCTTTTCAATCAAAGCAGTCTATGAAGTATAAAGCATGCTTTATGTCATTTAGTAGTACTGAATCAGAAGTCAAGAATACTCTAAGGCACTATTATCAGTACCCTTTTTACAATACAATAATATTTTTTATTTCTCTCTTACTGTCAACAGGACATACCTTTATAAATGTTAATACGGTCAGAGATTAGGAAGAAATTTACATTGGCACTTGTTTCCTTCAATAGTCTGACAACATTGCATTGTTGTTTTTAAAACAGATACAGAGATTATGTTGTAAATCTTTATTCATAGCAGTTTGGTAGAGCTTGCCTATGAGTGACTTCCCAAAATATCAGAAAGCCCTGAGCTCTATTTAAAACTCTCGCTTCAGTAGCAGCTGCCTTTTAAAATACGGTGTGTAAACAACAGCAGAAGAGCAATAGCACTTGGTCTTGCAGTTGCCCTGATTTTCTGCAATTGTGAAGTTGCTTAGGTCAACCAAAGAACATGCCCCTGTAAAGACAACCAGTTCTACAGCATATCAGGCTTTCTTGCAGATTCTGTGATTATCCAGTCTGCATATCAAATACTGTCTTCCTTTTGTGAATAAACTATACAAATATGAAGACTTTTAACTTCAAAGCTTTATTTTCTGTTCTACTTATCATAACTCTTTCTCAACCTTCATTTGTTTTCACTGAGATGTTTTATTATCTCTGCCACACATATGCCGTTCTCACATTAAACAGTGTGGGAGGATATTTATGTCCAGTGTCAAACATGAAAAATATGTCATACTTCCTTGCAGTGATAATGTTTGCTTTAAACTTTTTATCCTTCCCAGCAATGACATTACAGACCAGGCAAAGTTTGTGTTTAGATGTGGAACGCTGTTTTATATGCCAGCAGCAGAATTACTTTAATCTTTCAAACTGTTTGTGACAGTCATAACTGTTTTCATCACTCAAAGATCATTGTATTTAAACAGATGAAAGAGTGATTTACATAAATTGGCATGAGTCTGCAAAGCACAGAACCTTATTGCTGTGGTACACTTGAAATTGTGTAGTTAGACAATAGCCTTGGTCCATAAGACACCAAATAAGGTGTCCTGGAATGTGATTGCATCCATATGCCTCTAACTAATGCAATATTGACAGTAAGCTGATTCAAAGAACAAGAATTTGCACTGAAATTATTGTTTCCTCTTACACTAGCAGAAGAATTACCAGCATCAAAGTCCTGAAAACTGATATTAATTGAAACTATAACTTTTCAGGAAACTTTCGACTGATTATTTTTGAGACACTTGTACATCAAATTACTATAATGTTTCACTGCATCATGACATAATAAAAACTGGAAGGTTACACTTCTTAGAATGTGTAATATCAATGTAATTTAGCAGGAATTGTAATTAAAAATGCAATGTCATCCTCTTTTAGAAGACAAGCAAAGAATCTCTTAGAGAACAACATTTCCTTCTAGCTTCTTTTCAGTTCAATTGTGTTATCTTGAATTACTATGGCTGCTGCAAAGTCACTGACTTTTCTAGCAGAGAAGTATTTCCTATTAATAGCAACATTATGTCATTCAATATGAGCAACATAATGAATGTTAATGTTGATACCCTTGATTTAATACAAAAATTGTGATAATTATAAAATCTATACCTAGTATTACTAGTACCTTTAGTATAACCACTATCAGCTGTCTGGAGTCTATTTGAAACCATTATTTCTGTTCAATTCCACTAGATTTCTTCCAGAGCCTGTATCAGAGGTAAACAGAACCATGGGTTATATATGGTGTTTTTTCACAGGGATCCTATGAGGATATTCTTTTAGCCCAGCTGCTTTCTTCTTCTTTACTATATTCTTATGAATTTCCCCCATGATTTCCTATTTATCTATTATCTTCTTGTGCCACTGTTCTCTATACTTCAACCAACACCACTACCATGCAGTTTATCTGAAATTGTTCTCCTATTTACATCCTTGTTTTACTCCCTTTGTGCTGATATTCAAAGTCAGTGAACCAGTATAATTTAAATCCCTGTCAAAGCTTTTCTTGTCAGTAAATCGGGATGCTCACTGATGATTACTTTAGATTATATATCCTATGAGCTAGTGCTTACATATAGAGAAAATATTACTGCAACGAACAAGCAGACTCAAGAATTGTAAAGGATTGGATAGAAGAGATTAATGCACTTAAATAATGAAAGGCCCAAACACACTTGCTCTCAAAAGATGCCTCCTATCACACTGGCACTCGCTCTCGCCTTATGTTTGTGCCATGTACTCTCTAATTTCACACCATATTCTTTGGCTTAAGCTTGGAAATACCCTTCACTGCTATCATAATGCAAACTAATTATGGCAATAACATACTAAATCTGACATGCATTTACGTAGAATTTCTTTTTGCACTTTGGTTATGCTGATAATTTTTCTCAATCCTGTTTTGTTCCTTTGCAAACACATGAATATTTTGATGCTTTTGAGCATGATTGATAAAAATACTAGGTGCTGAAAATTTCAGCAGGAAATTGGAGCTCTCTGGATTGGGTTCTGTTATGGTGTAAACTGTGTTTTCCTTTTTTAAGCAATGGAACAGGTAAAATCTGTAAGCCAGATAGGAAATAGCCATCAGAAGGAACCTTCTTTCTAAGAAAAAAAGATAAATTTTACACCCAAATGTGTTGAATGAACAGGATGTGGCAGAACCATTTGTTTTGAGAATAAAAATAACAATCATAATGTTCCTAGGGCAGTTCTCAGAAACTTAAAGCTAGTTACAACCCAAAGCACCAGGTTGCTGCTAAACTCTCAAAATTGCAGAATGACAGAGTAAAAACATACATATGATACAGTGCTGTAAAATTACAGCTGTGATAAAAGACAGACTTCTCCTAAATGTAGGAAAAGTCTGATTTCAGGTCAACGTCCAACTTCTCCTGTAACAATTTCCATGATTATCTTTGTAACTAAATACTTCAGATGCCAAGGCAAGATATTTTAAAATGTACTTCTGTCCTGCAAAGAGTCCTTACAGTCTGGCTTTGTGAGCACCTTGACAGAGTTGGAGAAGTCAGTAGTTTTATTTCTTTTGGAACAGTACTTCTTTCATGGAATGTAAATCAATCCAAACTTTTTCGCATCAGGATTATTCACATATCTAGATCTAGACATCTACTTGGAAAGTGGCTAAAAAATATTTCTTAAAGGACCTCTTTTCAGCTACTGTATAGCTTAGTTTAGGATATAGCTATTTTTACAAAGCATGAATATAAAGTCTTTCATCTTGAGAATACTTTACAATCTGAAAATTCCCTCCACAAAGTGTTGCCATCTCTGAAACAGACGGTGGTATCAGACAAGATCGTCAGGCCCTGGCACAGGCAGTGATAGCTGAGTAGACACAACAGTGTAGCTTCTGTGGCCAAGTAGAAAACTTTAAATGTTAAAAAATATCATGCTAAAAGGAAAAAATGCTCTGCAAACTGTGGTTTGATTATCTATAGAGTTATCGGTACAGTTAAGCAGTAAATGTTTATAATGTGTTTCCTTACCTTGAGATTTGCACAAAGAGCTTGACTCAGCATTGACTTAGATTTGAATGGGAGATGGATAAGCCATATTTATGATTAAGATTATTTAAGCTTTCTATACCAGAGATTCTTTGCTTACATGTAATTGGGCAGCTCCTAGGACAGAGAATCCTGAAGTTTAATTAGGAGAGCTGACTCTACAGTTCTGTTTGAAATAATGGTAGGGGAGCTTTGACTTTCCTGCCTTCTAAATGCCACTCATTTTTCATTTCAGTATAATTTGATATTACTTTGGTTTTGATGTGAATTAAGTAAATTGTCTCAAGATTTATAATTTCTTTTCAAATTTAAAAAAATATTTCCAAACATTTTATAACACTTCAACAAATGTTATAAAATAAATTTTCCTATTAAATATTTGATGTAAAGAATAATCTACCATTGTAGATGCAGATGCATCAAATTCCATAGTATATATACTTTTACTCTGCATAGGATTTTTAAAGTCCATTCAACACTTCCTTGTTCTGATGGAAAAAAAAACCAAAACAAAACAAAACAAAGAGGAATTATCTCATTGTGTCTGAGTTACTAGAGCAGAATTAATTCAGATATAAATGATATTGCTATCGTTTGTGTTAATTAGCATTCTCAGAAATGGATTTTGTGGGTTTTAATAGATACATCAATCAAAATGGTAGTCAAAACCACTATGGCTACAATTATATTTAACTACTCTACTACTAAGTCAGATAGAATTGCCTCCATTTTTTTAGGGTTTCAGTTAAATGATCATTTGCATATATTTCTATTATTCCATCTTCCTATTGCATGGTCCTTGTATTATTGAGTAAAAGCCATTTCCAAGAGATAGGAGGTACCTCATAAACAACAAGGTAATAAGAGGTAAAGTGAGCAGAATGTCTGTAGTCATGGGCTTTGCTGCTGCACTCGCTTTCTCTGGGCCTGCTATGTAATACTCATATTCTCTTCTTTCTTTTTACATGAGGATAAGTATGAACAATATTACATCCACTATGGGTGAAAAAAATGCAAATATTCCCAGCATGCAGTTCAACAGACAATAAGCAAATTGTAAAAAGCCAAAATAGATCAGGTAGACACAATAATAATTGTTGTTATTTTCCCGGTCTTAAATTAAGCTAAAATGAGGGTTTTTTCTTGTGTGTAGGCTCTCATTTCTCTCAGCTTGGTAGTATCTGAATGCTTTCTAGGAACAAATTAAATGCCTAATGTGTCACACATACTTTACTTTTACTGTCGTCCTTTCCCCTTAAGGAGGATAGTAGATTTTTTTTATTTAGAAATTTAGAGATCCTTTTTTAAAATATATTCTTAATGTGTTTATCACAAAGAAGTCAAACTGAGAAAAAAAAGTATGCCTAGAACTTGAATGCAGTTTGGTGTTTCTTGTAAAAGCATTGGTTTAAAAGAATTCTGACAAAAGACCTTTTAAAATTAGTATCCTGTATGTATTTGTGGCAAGAAGTAGAAATATCGCAAGTCCAAGTTTGCCTCTTTTTTAAATTTTGTTTCAAATTTCAAACTAGTAGTTAGATAAGTTTTCATGCATAAATCTAAGTTAGAAGAACTTTGAGTTAAAACCAAGAATTAAATACATTGGTAGCATGAAATCACTGGAAAAAGATGTGTGGTTTTGTAGAGGAAATTACTACATTTTTATTTGGGAAATAATTTAACCTATATTTTGATGGTGATATTTTTAACAAAGTATCATAACTTTTTGTGTAGAATGTATGTAGTCCAACACGTGCTTTTTCATAAAGACATACGTGATATGTGTGCAATAGAATCTCTTTATTTTGTACTTGTGCTTTCTTGTTTAATTCTACCTATTTATATTTCATATTTCTTAAGCTGAAGCTTAGGCTTTCATACTAAATATGGATCCTTATAAAGAGGAAGGTTGTCAGTTAAAAATTCAGTTTTAATGAAAGATTTTTTCTTTCTTGTATATGGCATACATTTTTTTTTTCTGAACAGGATCCTGCTAGGTCTTCTCCAAATTCAGTTTTGGTTCAGCTATGATGATTGCCAAAACACTGAACTTTAGAGGCCAAAATATATCAGGTTCAGTGATGTTAAGAGAAAAACATGGAGAAGTTTGCTGTATACCTTGTATACCTGATCCGTACTTTTACAAGACATTTTCAAAGCAAGGAGTGTTCATTTGGCACATTTAATATCACTGAAGTGCAGTTTTGGATGTTTTTTTAAAAAATAGCAATAGGCAAAATCTACATTAATATTTCACCTTACTTTTAAATGTGAATATCTGATATTGTTACCTAGATTTAATTTAATTTTTATTTTGATTTCCTTTACCCTTAAATATGGGTAGCTGTGTCTTTGAGAATCAGTTTAGGCTAAATTCTCCTCCCCCATCCTGCCTATATGGCTGAACAAAAAGGGGAAGGTGACTGTCATCCTTCCAAGCAGCACATTTTTAGAAGGTCAAAATGATTAAATTCGTTCTCAATAATGTAGTTTTTCTGTTCATACTTTTTATTGACAGTCTTTGTTTCTTAAATAACCTTCATTGCTTTTTTTATTTAAACAAAAACGTAGCAAAGAAACAGATGTGTCCCATATAAAATATGCAATAAATCTTGTCTCACAAATTCTTTGCTCTGAACTTTCTGACAGAAACTGTCAAATATCCACTTTAATTCTAGTATAAAATGTTCACTTTGTGTCATGGCGCCAACCACCATATGCTGGAATAAAGTCAGTAACCAGCAATAAAAAAAGGCAACATACGCACCTTTGAAACAGTACAAGCAATCAACAGTGAGAAAGGTCTATATAAATCTATGGAGAATTAATTTCAGCTTTGCCACTATCCTGCTGTGCATTTACAATGAGACTTTGCTCCCGACCACCAGAAGTGGCTTACTTTGCAGGAGGAGTGTATCCTAATGAGGGGGAAATGTACGGAAAACAAAGCAGCAGCATTTAACCCCCCAACCCCCATCCTTTGGATCACCTAGAAGAGCATGTCCTAGTGTGTTCAAACATGTGGGGCCACTACACATCACGCACTGCTGTACTTTAGCTGATCATGTGAAACCAATCTTGACTGAGCTCAATCAGCAGAAATGACTTTAGCTTCATAAATCATTGTTACCATTCCACAGGAGGAGGCAATGCTATGGCTTTTCTCTCCTAAAAGCTTTCAGGCCACAAATTTCACAAGCTTTTCTGAAATTATTTTAATTATATTTGTATAATTATTCATTCTTTACCTACCAGCTAAGCTGTTTGTTCATCACCAAATTAACTTTTTTTATATATCATTTGGTTTTTGAGAAGACTTCTTGCTTCTTACTGGTTTTAATAATTATTCAACTATTTGAAAGTATTGTCCTTGGTATAAAAATGTGCTGATACTTGAAGTTTTTACTGCTGCTTACAAGAGATTGCAGTTGCAGATAATCTGGATAGTTAGTTTTTCCAAACACAGAACAGATTTGATTTAACCTTGTTCTGTTTGAAAAAGGACTAATTTTTCAGTTCCATAAGATGTTTAGACACATTTAGTCGTCTCAAAGATTAATCTTGGAGTTAGACCACAACAGTATGAGTTTACTAAAAAGAAATTAGAATATATTTCTATAGTGCTTAAGTACTAATAGGTTTTAAAATAATATTTATTCTCTGGAACTACAAGTGTGGGAGAATGAGAGATTAATGGTTTGATTGCATTTTAACAGAATGTAGTTTCAAATAATTTAATTGGAATAAATTGAAAAATGTAATGTTAATTCTTGCTTTGTAATTAATAACCCCAGAACACAAGAACATAAGACTAATGTTATTCCAAATTTTAATGAAACACTCATTTTTGTGTAGAAGCTAAATGAAAAAATAGCTTTAATTTAAAAATCTGCTCTTGTAGAATTCAGTAAAAGAATCATACTAGATTATACTAAGAAACGTACATTATAAGGCATATAAGACTGAAAATAAATACAATATTTTTTTCTTCATAGTTCTAATGTTCTAGCAAAATGACCTTCAACACTTTTTCTGGCACATTTATAGAGAGCATTATCACTTTTAAAAGAAAACATAATTTCCTAGGTTTTTTATTACCTATGATAATAAACACTTTCTTGAATGTGTTGCTTTTTTGTGTTCTGCTGGTGTTATGTGCCTCTTTGTGTATACAAATGTTCAAAATTTGCTATGGCTTGGTAACATTAAAAATAATGAAATTTTTATAATGTTTAACAATTTCTGCATGGCAAATGTTAATTAATTAATCCTTGCCCAGTACCTAAGATACAAGTTGGTAACTAATATTACTGATTACTTGTGGGGAAACTTGTTTATTAAGCAGCTTTCCAAGACTGCACAGAGCCTCTTTGTACAATAGAAACTTTTGTACATTTTCATCATTGGATGTGGGTTTCTTAGTTAAAAACAATTTTTGTACCACTGCAAAGGAAAATAAACTTGCAAGGACTGTTTCAGGGAAGGATGATTAAGACCTCATGGCAGCAAGTGTTCTGAAAATTGTTTTGAAAGGATTTAAGATGTCTATATCGGTATTTAAACCATCTAAAAAAAAATTGCATAGCCAAATCCCATGTTAAATATGTGACATTTTCTAATTTAGAGAAGAGGTAAAGGAAACAAGGCTTAAGTGATCACACTGCCTGTTGATTGTTCTCCTGCCAATAATTTTTAATACATTCGCCAATTTTGACCAAATGTGACAGAGTTAGAGATCCTAAGATATTAAGTGCCTAAAATCTCAATAAAAATATGTGGCTAAATAGACTAGAGTGACCCTATTAGCCTTCCAGGTAGAGAAAGGCTGTATCATGAACTGAACCCTTAATTAAACATTAATGAATCCATCTGGGAACTAACTCTAAAATACAGATCCACAGTAGGCCAGGTTTCATCGATTCCATTGCCCCCAGACCTTCTTGCTTAACTGATTCTGTAGAAGAAATATCTCTTGATGGGTGTGGGATTTTTTGCATTCTAGTAACACTGGAATAGAAATCTATATTAGACATACAATGAAATATTTAAATGTTATTTCCAGGCTACTTGTTGAATTCCGTGAATTCCTAAAGCCTACCAATTAGAAGTTAGTAACTAGCTAAAGAAAGTTAACTAAGTAATACGTATTAGAAAAATTCGTTGCTAGGAATCTATACATAGAACACTTCAGGGTTTTTTATTATTATTATTTCTGAAATATAAAATGTTAATAAGCCAAAAAGCTCCTGCATGAGAATGGTGGATGGTAGCCATGTGAAATAACTTGCACTCATATTAAGTTTTCAAATTTGAAATTGAATACAACACAATAAAAACCAAAATAAAGCGGAAACTGTTTTACACTGTATGTATTCTCTCCTGTTTGCTATGTTTATAGATGAAGTCAGTTCTTAAGTAGTAAGAATTCTTTTGTATAGAAGTATTTTAAAAGGAATATTATTTCTCAAAAGATAGAGTTACATTACAAATACCAGAAAATTCAGGTTTTATGTATAGCTCTAGAAAGATAGATTTTTCATTATATCTCTTCCTAGATACATATCTCCTCTAGAATTTCTGAAACTTCATAATTTGGTAAAAAAAAATTAAGATTATTGAGAAAGTCTATTTAATAATTTTAATGAAAAGTACAAATGTCGGAAATTTAAAAAATAATTTTTACATTGAGTACCTAATTTCTGAGACCTTTTATATCCTCTGTTGTTATACACTTTATTATAGGATATGTTTTCAAAAAGTAAAACAGTTCTAAAATTAGATTCAGTCTGTATGAAATATAAAAAATCATCGCAGTAGCATATGATATTAAATTAAAAATTAAATTTCCATCTCTTTAACAATTCCAAAACCCAATTTCCATACTCGGTACCATACTTATTCTTGTTATTCAAGCAATGTTTTCAAGCCAAATACAGCATATTCCACTTTGATTATGAGAAAAAAAAAAAGAAAAGAAGAAAATAGAGATGATCCATTTTCTGATTTTATATTCTCTTGCATTCATATTCACACATAATAATAAAATGATTAAATGGATGTTGGTGATACTTATAAACATTTTGTATTAAATTGTGTGCCATGTGCATTTGGCTTAGCCAATGATGATGATACATCAACTAAACAGTGAAACCTCATAGTGCACTAAAAACTACAGATTGTTTAACATGATAAATCAAGTGGCCGGACCCCTTGGCTATGGTAAAAAAATAACTATAAACTTGATTTTTATGCATAAAACCCATCCAAATGATCCTGAATTTTAGGATTCATCTACAATGACTTTTCTAGATAGCTTTGTGCTATCTATTGTACTGGGTCTGTCTGGGATGGAGTTAATATTTCTCATAGCAGTTGGTATGGGGATGTGTTTGTGATTTTTGGATGAAACAGTGTTGGTAACACAGGAGCGTGGTGGCTATTGGTGAGCAGCACTTGTACATTGTCAAGGCTTTCTCTTTTTCTCACTCTGTCCATCAAGCAAGTAGGCCGGGGTGGATGTGAGTTGGAAGGGAAGGGGACACAGCCTGGACAGCTGGCTCAAACTAACTAAAGGAATATTCCATGCGTGTAATGTTATGCTCAGCAATAAGAAAGGAGGGGAAAGGATTTTGGGAGAGGTAGTCATTGCTCCAAAAATGGTTGGGCCTTAATCTACTTGTGGGAGGTAGGAAGTGATTGCCTTGCATAATTTATTTTTTTCTTCACCTTTTCTTCACTTATTGAACTGTCTTTATCCTGACCTGTAATTTTTCTGCCTTTGTTCTTCCTGTTCTCTCCCCAATCCCACTGGGTGGGGGGGAGAGACAAGTAAGCGAGTGGCTGTGTGGTGCAGAGCTACTGGCTTGGGTCAACCCAGCAGACCTCTAAAATAACAATCCTTAGGGAAGCACACTTTCATTAGATTGGTCGTGATAGTTCTTTGCAGTTCAGCAAGCACCCAGTAAAAATTTTGTTTTGCATATTATTACTCGTAGGCCAGTAAGTCTTGAGTAAAGGATTTCTTAAAAATTAAGTCAATTCGGAAAGTTTCACTGGCAACAGATCTATTGAAACCAAAACCAAACAGGCTAAGTTCATCCTGCTGTTGATCCTGCTGTTCTTTGTATTACTATAATGTCTAGTTTTCTTCTGGAGCATGTCCAGAATTTTGTACAAAAATAGATACGGCTTTTGATGATCCTCTCTAGTCTTTTTATCCACCTAGAAGGACACCTTTCATCTTTTTCTTCCATTCTGCATAGTCCCTGATTAAACAGAGCTATTAGAGTTTCCCTTGTACAGCAATTGTACTTGATAGATTTTATCCATAGAGTCTTCTGAGTTCAGCTTCTGTTACCCAAGTATATCAGCAATGGATAATTTCTAAGAGATTTGGATCTCTGTTATGAAATGGTGGTATGTCTTCATGCTTTAGAAAGGCCAAGAAAATAAGGTCTATTGTTTCTTGTTCTCCTTACTCAGTAATATCATAGAATGTGATATTCGGAGCTTTGGAAAAAGATAACTCAATTGAACCTCTCTGGGAATATACTTTCCTGTCGCAATCCATGACTAAGGGGCTAGTATGTTTCCAGGGCAGGTTTCATCTTTTAACTACCTTTCAGCATGACTACTTAAGAGGCTTTAATCTTGACTGGTAAGGAAGGTGAGTTTTTGTGAGCCTAGAAAATGTCATAATAATCTTTGTCGCTGTCTTAAGAACCTCTGTCCAGGCTCTATAAAGCTTAGAGCGGAAAGTCATTAGCAGTTTTGTTGTTTGGGTTTGGAGTTGATTTTGGTTGTGTTGGGGGTTTTCTTTGTCTGTGTCTTATCCTAGATTCTGTATTAATCTTAACTGTGGTTGGTTGGAAGACATTAGTCAGAAATTATCTATTTCCTTCCTTGGGGCAAAAAAATCAAATACCTTGTTATAAAGTGGGATTTTTCTTCCCTGCAGAAAAAACTATCATTTACAAGCTAAATGTTTGAGAAGCATATATTTTTGAACGACATGAACCCAGCCTTGGAGTATAAAACTAAGAGTTCTCATGTCTCCATCCTAACAGCTATTTCTCTGAGTGTTCGCATAATTTTGAAGATTGTCATTGCTCCAGAATGTTTAGAAAAGTTATAAAAAGTTATGCATCTATAAAAAGTTATCTTTCAATTCTGAAAATAGTAAGATACTGAAAAATAAAACAGCTGTAACGGGTACAACTAGATCGGTAGACTTGTGTGAATTGTCGTCTTACAGGCATTTAAGTATTTAAGATTCACTTCTGTGAATTAAGATGAAGATTGATACCTTGACTTGTGGCTTTAAAGACTCTGTTGAGGAAAATACAGTGTTTCATGAAAACTTTTACTGATGGTATTGATAGTTAGTTATTGCAGATTGCGGAGGAAGACAGAAAGAGCAAGATATTACAAATTCTGAGTGGAAGTTTACTTAGAAATTGTATGGAGGATTAGAGAATTGCTGTGGCTTCTTGTCTTACACATTATTTGTATTTGTAACTCCTATTTACTTAAAATTTGTTGCGTAGAGTTGCTCATTTGTTTTCTTAACAAGTCTCAACATCTAAATTTCAAATAAATGCTTTTAAATAGTTCCTTGGTAGACATGCTTATAGTTAAAATATGGAAAATGCAGATTATCATATAATGCAGTTGTTTTGTTCCTTCCTTTTTCCCCTTACATTGGTACACAAACACACATACTGTTACATTCATGTAACCTTTGTGTGTTCCCTCCTAGAAGATGCACCGTTTTTTACTCCCTATAACAAATCAATATTTCTTTCCTCTATCTTCTTTATTCTATTCTTTCAAGATTAAAAAACAGTAAGTCAGGTCTTACCACCTAACTATAAACATATAAACATGTTGTCCTTGTTAGTTCTTGTGGTTTTGTTCATGTGTAGGGACCTGAGGATGTTCAATTTCTGTTATAGCTACTGGGAAATTTGCCTTACTGAACAATTTTCCGTCTCCTTAATAATCAGAAAGAAATTATTAATGTAGTGACAAACTGGACAATGTTATACACAATTCAGCTTTTAACCACCTTTGTTTTTCTGCATGTAATTTCGTACCATGATGAACCATCAGAATGCCAACCTATGTTTTCTAGCTTCAACGATATAAAATGAAAGAGCTGTGGAAATAATGAAGTATAGTAAGTTAACTTTAGCTGAATTTCTCAGGAGCCCAAGATGAACACAATAAATCAGAACTGCCCTATCTATTTCAATTGCAGCTGCCTTGACACCAAGATTTGAGGTAGTGAATGTAATTGTATAGAATTAATTGTTTTCCTTGCAAAGGGCACACAACATTGTTTCTGGCTTTTGCCACACTGAAATAGTCGGAATAAGTATCTCCAACACACTCGCCTAATATAGGTAAATATATGAGTTGAAATTAATTTGTTTCGTTAACAGCAAATGTTCTGAACTCTTAGTACAAACCTCTGTGTTGTTAGCCTTATAGTGAAATGGAACCATTCAGGATCAATTTCTCAGTGTCCTTGTCTGTAAACTCAAGTTTGTAATTGTATTTCAACCAGCCAATTCACTCCCACGGACTGAGCAGCAAAACCAATTTTTTACCTTTATATGAAGAACTGTCTGAATTATGTTTATATTAAGATTTATTCTTACAGGGTTATTGTAATGTGTAATAGGAATAATTTTCCCACATTAATATTGTTTCACATGTGGTATTCTGCCACAGCTAAAGTTGCTCCACTCTATTAAGAATTGATCGACATTTTGTGCAAAATCTAGTGTTTTGCTTGACTATCCAGGAAACATGTTCAAAAGTAGAGAATGCCCATCCTTTGAAAATCAAATCCTTTAAAGTAGTTTGTGTGAGCATTCTGTAACAGAGGGACTTAGATTCACTGATGATATTTCAAACTCTTGGCTGCTTTTTCAAAAAAAATTATGTACATACCATGCTTTTAAAGCTTAGTACATATGTTTTCATTTTCGAGCTTCCTGAACAAAATGTGATAGCTATATGGAACAGTTGGTGTTAACTATGTTTGGTACCTGTTCAATTACAATTGAATTTCCAATTATTTGTGCTGCAAAAACAGGTTTAAATTTGGAAGTTCTGGTCTGTGACAATAAAGGAACATACATAACTTAATTTTCTTTTTTAAAATCTCAAAGTCAAGTTTAATCATTTGCTTTTTACCCAGTTTAATATCCACCACTATATATTATAGTATGGATTTTACATTACTTTTCCAATCCAATACACTTTACTGATATACTAAAAACATTCATTTAGGTACAAGAAATAAATAAAACCTGAAAATTAGCAAATGTTTATCATTTTATTATATTTACCATATAACCTATGAAATTTTGAATGTAAGTCTTGTTTAATCTGTGGGATCTCTAAAACAGTAAAGCAGTAATTTGTATCTTTGAAATATTTCTGATTGGCAGCTAAAGAAGAACGTAAAAAAGAAGAGAGCAGTTTGGAAAATGCACAAAAATGGTAAGGTTTGCTAGTATTTTCTAACAGTTTATTTTGGTGAAAGATGTTATTGATCTTAGGAATGATATTAAATAGGAAAAAAGGATCTGTACTTCAAAGGAGTAATATCCTTTCTGAAAGATTCATATGTAGTCTTCCAGGAAAAAGTATGGTTGAGTTTTTAGCCAAAGTGTACTGTGTTTGAGGTTGAATTGAGTCAGAATTTTACAAAATACTGTAATAACTGATTAACTACTTGTAGTAAAAAAATTATTTAATCATTTTGGCTATTGAATGCAGTATACTAAGAAAACAGTGAAATCCTAATGGGTTTTTTTTGCCTGAATATCTGTGCCTTGCTTAGGCCAAAGGAGACAAAATAGAGGGAGAAATGAGATGAATTGATTTATAGTCAGATAGTAAAATATTTAATAAGGTAATATTTCTAATAAATATTGTTTACCAAATTAAAGTTTTATGAGAGTGAAGGATCTGCCTTTAACCTTGTTTGCGTTAGTTATGTAGAACTGCTATAAATCAACTTGGGTAAATAAATTAGTTTTTACCTTCTTATCATTTTTCCCTTCGTGATCACTAAAGGCAGATCTGTGGTAGTTTGGACTTTTACATTACTTTTCTGAGCCCAGAATCACTGCACCTGAGACACCTACGTCAGTCTTCCTAGACAGTCAGGAAAAGAGAGATGGGCATCTCCCAAATGTGGTTCAAGACTTAGGTGAACTGTTTCCATTTGCTTGCAGAAGGTGCCTAAATTGGCTGAACTATTGGCTGACATCGACTGGGGCTTTACTTCTTAATTTAATTTGTCAAGGGTGGGTGGCTGGCTTGTTTCCTTTCTACTGAGCTCCAAGCCTATTTTTTGTCACACAGGCTTTTTCATATTCCACCTGCTTTGTGGCCTCTCTGGAACAGAGTAGATTCTCCAGAGCATGGAGAATTAATTTGCTGTTGGCTTAAGGAATTAGTTGCCTAGTACAGATTTTGGGGGTTTCAGTTGCTAACTAAACATTTGGTATTTTAAATTACTGCTAAGAAGATTTGTTGCATTTAAAAGTCAGAAAGCAGCCCAGGAAACTAGATTAAACCTGGTGAAAACAAGACAGTGCTACTGGGAGAAGGGTTGAAGATGAAATATGAAGAGTGGATGGGGACTAAGTGTCAGGATGAAGGCAGAATGAGAGTGTGTGCAGGAATTTAGAATCCTGGAGCATGCAGAGACAACCATATCAGCTACAGCTGGGGTGGAGAAGGGTTCCCTTAGGAGGAAGAGAGCGTGATTTACCAGGGCTGCTGTTACATGAAGAGAGTTTCTGGTCTTTCTGCTCCTGGCTCACCTATCCTAGTCACGGGGTATGAACAGCTGAGAAATATTTGACCCAGGTGAATATAATGGAAGTGACATTGCCCAGTAGATATGAACTGTTTTGACCATGTGATTATGACTGAAGTATTATTTTGGTATTTTTAGGGTTTGAAATCCCAGAATGATTTACATTGGTATTTAAAACTGCACTAGCTTTTTCTTTATCTATTCATTTTTGTGTCGTCTATTATAAAAGACTACTTTGAAAATACCCAGCTGCATAGAAATTCAGTAGCCACATTTCAAAATAAAAAAAGCATTCAAATAGTGGCAATGTATTTTCATAAAATTAATTATGTGCTTATTGATGCATATGGAAGATGATTTATTTCCAGTAAAAATTTGCAAACTGACTATTGGCATTGTCTGTGGCATTTTGTTGCTATTCCCAATTCTCCCTAAGTACTTGAAGGTTATTTTTAACCAAGCCTGGAGATTTTTCCTGACTTGACATGTGACTCTTCCATAGTCCTTCCATAAAGACAAATGAGAGAATAAGGTCTTCATAGGGTGTTGCAGAATAAAATTAAAACAATAGATATAATATAGGATTTCCTGAAATGCAAGAAGTTAAGTTTTTCTCATTAAAACTGTATGCCCATGATTTGCCTTTGTGACATATCTCTATGATAGCTCATGCATCAGAAAGTTATCCTCCTGGGGCCGAGGTAGGTGTTGGAAGGTTAGTTGTGCTCGGTGTGAATTGCTGCTGTGATTTCCAAGGTTTAGGGGAAGTTATGGTAATTACCAGCCTTGTCTACTGAATTGGGAACCAGACCTCAGAGAAACTCTTTCCCCAGTGGGCTTATGTGTTGACAGTTTTTTTTCTCCCTCCCTCGTAGCTTTGAAGAAACAGTGGGATACTTTGGGATAAAGCCAAAGCCTGGTGAGAAGGAGATCACACCAAACTACGTTTTCACAGTGTGGTATGAATTCTGCAGTGACTTCAAGACCATTTGGAAACGAGAGAGCAAAAGCATTTCCAAGGAACGGTAAGGTTCTAATAAAGTCATTAATAGCATTTTAGATGTCTGGGAAACTGTTCCTTCTCAAACCCAACAAATTATACTCCTATATTTCACAGGCGTCATTGTTTTCTTTCAGATCTAATGGACATCAAGGAAAGATTATTCCCTCAGGGTGCGTAGGAAAATTCACCAAAGGCATGCTGTCCCCACAAAAAGATAAACACATATAATCTGATAAATTACACTTTTGTAACCCCTTCCAATTACTAGCTAGTAAAATGAAAGGGGAGCTGTGCTAATTTGTAACAGATTGCTTCTCTGTGCATTTTCATGTTGAACTAGCCTAAATGAGGCGATATTGCTGTCGCAGACAGTACAGACAAATAAAAGTGAATGCTTTTCCAGTTAATATACTGCACTTGCATCAAAGGGAAGCCCCAGAGATTCAGGCCACACTTAGCACAGTGTCGAAGCCCCACACTGAATTTACAGCACTACTTCTGACTTTTGGTGTCCTGCTGAGGACATCAAACTACTTGCCGCTAGATCTCACCACAGTCTCCTGATTTTATTAGTTAGAGTAAAAAAAAGAAAAAAAAAACCAACACAAAACCTTCAATTATTTGCTTGATTTTCTTAAAGAAGCTTAAAATCTTTTACAAAGAAAAAACAATACCATTATAACTGCACTGTGCTTACTGTGTCTCAAGTCATTTGTAAAGAGGGGTAATGTGTTCCTGCTTTAGGGTAGAATGGATTAGTTGCTTTCAACATGAAATTTAAATTCAGGTGCTTATTCCAAATTGACACAGATTTAGAGGAAAACATCTTTAAAAATATCATCAAAAGTAGTAAACTCATTTACACTTGCATTTTCCATTTTGCTACAAATCAGTGGGACTTTTAGGTTAATGTAGAAGTAGATTTTTAAAGGACAAGATGCAGAAATTATCAATTTCTAATTGTCAGCCATTGTTTTAAAGTTATCACAGGTTTTGAACACCTGAACATTGAAGCTTTTTCTATCATCTCTGTTATGATTAGATTGGTTCTAGAAGCTGACAACTGCAAACATTTTCAAATAATCTTTTATTTCAATAGATCACTGTGCAAATTTATTTTACACATCAAAAACTGTGTAAAATAAACAGTTACTAGCAGATTGCTATAATCATGATAAGGATCATCTCAGGAATATTTTTGTTCCAAAAGCAGTTAGGAATGGAAATTAACTCTCCAAGACAAAAAAAAAAAAATCCAGACCATACATCCATTACTTTTTCTGTAATTAGCACCTTGCTGATGGCATACAATGATCTCTTCAAAGAAATTGTTTTTAAATGCCGTGTAAATGTTTTAACACTACATAACTTCTTAAACTTTCTTAATACTATATTCAAAAAATCTTTGTAAGTAAACTTATATTCTGTGCTTTCCTACTGGGGTGAGATGAGAATTTCTCAGGGTTTAATAATTATATGAATAAAATGTACAAACAGAAAACCAGCACAAATATGTCATCAGTTCCTTTGATGGATACCTTTATTCCTATTCATAAATGTAAAGTAATACCAGTAGAATGCGGAGCACCAGTTATTGTAATACTACAAAGTGATGACACTTTCTGGTGAACTTTCACAGTTCACTTAAAATTATTTTTACAAAGTTTCATTAATGTCAAAAGGACAATTCGTTGTCCCTTACATTCAAAATCTGGGTGATTTATCAAGACAATGAGATACTGAAATGAGGAGCCTCATGTGTGATAAATAAATTAGAATGACAGAATAGTTGTTTTCATCATCCTGAATTATTGTAATGTGCTGCTCAAGTAGATTAGCATGATGGAAAAACTATTGTCATCACCTGAAAATGTCCTGTAAAGTGATCACTATTTGAGAGCTCTGTTTTACAAGTATGAGACTAACACTTGATGAGCTACTGTCCAAGAAATTTTGAAAGCAAGCTAAGAGTCATTGTACACATTGGTAACTAAAACCCTTAGTATGACAGGAATGGACAGCTGTCTTCCTTAACTGGCTAATTAATTGGACACAGTATTTTTTTGCATTTAATTAAAAAAAATAAATAATCTGTTTATCACGTTCAAATTCCTTTGCTTTAAAGGAAATTTTAAAGAGGAAAAATTGCCAGTGTAAGTCAATATTTTCAAACTTGTGTCCTGAAACTGAGGCATTGATATCCTTCTGTAGACCTGTTTAAAATTGGATTATCCTTCACATTTCAGGAGGAGCTGTAGAAACTCAGAGTAAAATGTGTCTGAATTAGCTAGTCACATCGATACCTAAAAATGGATTTCATTATTTACATTTATATAGGAATTTGAATCACAGAATCACAGAATAGTAGGGGTTAGAATCAACCCCCCACTAAAGCAGGTTCACCCAGAGCAGGTTGCACAGAATTATGTCCAGGCGGGTTTTTAATACCTCCAGAGAAGGAGACTCCACAACCTCTCTGGGCAGCCTGTTCAGTGCTCTCTCACCCTGAAAGTAAAGTTTTTCCTCATATTCACATGGAATTTCCTGTATTGCAGTTTGTGTCTGTTGCTCCTTGCCCTCTTGCTGAGCACTACTGAAAAGAGTTTGTCCCCATCCTCTTGACACTTTCCCATTAGATATTTATAAGTATTTATAAGATCCCTTCTCAGTCTTCTCCAGTCTAAACAGACCCAGATCTCTCAGAGACCTCATAAGAGAGACGTTCCAATCCCCTGATCATCTTTGTAACCCTCTGCTGGACTTTCTCCAGTAACTCCTTGACTTTCTTGAACTGGGGAGTCCAGAACTAGTCACAGTATTACAGATGTGGCCTCACCAGGGCAGAGTAGAGGGGGAGGATAACCTCTTTCAACCTGCTGACCACACTCTGTTTAATGCACCCCAGGAGACCATTGGCCTTCTTGGCCGCAAGGACACATTGCTGACTCATGGGCAATCTGCTGCCCACCAGGACTCCAAGGTTTTTCTCTGCAGAGCTGCTTTCCAGCAGTCAACCCCTAACCTTTACATGGGGTTATTCCTCCCCAGGTGCAGGACCCTACACTTACCCTTGTTGAATTTCATCAGGTTCCTCTCCACACAACTCTCAAGCCTGTCCCTGTCTCTCTGAATGGCAGCACAGCATTCTGGTGTGTCAGCCACTCCTCCCAGTTTTGTATCATCAGCAACTTTGATGAGGGTATACTCTGTCCCCTCATACAGGTTGTTGATGTTCAATATATTGAACAAGACTGGACCCAGTACTGACCCCTGGGAAACACCACTAGTTACAGGCTTCCAATGGACTCTGCACCACTGATCGCAACCCTCTGAGCTCTGCAATTCAGCCAGTTCTCAGTCTGCCTCACTGACCACTCATCTAACCCACACTTCCTAAGCTTCCCTAAGTGTCCTGTCAAAAGCCATGTAAAGTTGAGGTAGGCAACTCCCACTGCTCTTCCCTCATCCACCCAGCCAGTCATGCCATCATAGAAGGCTATCTGATTGGTCGCACAGATTTCCCCTTGGTGAATCCTTGTTGACCACTCCAAATAACTTTCTTGTCCTCTACATGCTTAGAGATGACATCCAGAATGAGCTGTTCCATCACCTTTACAGGGATGGAGGCCTGTAGTTTCCTGGGTCCTCCTTCTTGTCCTTTTTGAAGGCTAGGCTGACATTGGCTTTCTTCCAGTTGTCAAGGACCTCTGCTGTTCTCCATGACTTTTCAAAGATGGTGGAGAGTGGCTTAGCAATAACATCTGCCAGCTACCCCAGAAACTCATGCATCCCATCAGAGCTTTGTGGGTGTTGAATTTGCCTAAATGGGGAGAGTCTTCCTTACTCTAGGGTCTTTCTCTTACCTCTAGGACCTGGGTTGCCTGAGGGCCAGCCTTAGCAGCAAAGACTGAAGCAAAGAGAGATAATCATGGAATCGTCTAGGTTGGAAGGGACCTTTAAGATCATTGAGTCCAACCATTAACCTAACACTGACAATATTGGATTATAATTTGTTTCCCAATAAATATGGCTCAGAAAATTCAAAATTTAGTTACAATATGCAGAATTATTATTATTCAAAGGTATAAGAAAAAAATGTATTAGCTTAAAATTTGTAGTAGTAAAAATAGGCCAAAAAGATATAATATTCCAAAATTTTTATACTTCAAACTAACTACTTTGCATTGTGTAATGGACATCATTAAAATCTCTGAATTTCAGGAAAAGACAGTACTGGCTTGAATTAAATGACAGCCTCAGCTGCAAGAGCCTGTTTTGTCTAAAAACTACTTGGCTCCCAAATGTAACACAACTGTAGAAATCTAATTAAATTTCTATGACACTTTTTCTTAAGTAGAGGAAACACTTTAACTGAGCTGCCCTGCATTTAACCTACCGTGAAAAAAAATTAGCTGCCTGCAAAATATAGTTGAATCATTGTCTCTTTCCTGGACAAATTTGCACCCCATTTAGGAATGTAAGACAGAATTACAGATAAATAACAAACCTATGTGATATGAAAAATAGATAACTGTAGAGATAAAATGAGCACAATTTTCAAAACCATATTCCTGATAGGAATATAAAGACAATTTTCTTTCAGACATAGTATTCCCTTCAATACTAGAATGCAAAATTCACTCTGCTGATCACCTCTTCATCCCTGACAAACAGCTCAATGTAAATGCACCATAATAATCACTATATATTGGAGACTTTTTTTTGCTTAATTTTGGGTGAAAAACAGGTTTTTCTGTTCACAGCTTTATAATTTAGCATGTCTGTGTATCTAGGTATGTCAACAGCTTTTTTTGCTTTCTTCTGTTTATAAAATTTTGAGATGATAACTGAATCGAAGACTAAAAATAAAGGTATATTTTTTTGACAACAAGGCACTTACACCATTATAGATTACATATAATTCCACTCTCACTTCCTTTTTTTATACTGCTAATTTTATTTGCAGTGGTCATGTCTATGAATTCAGAATTAAAACAAATATGTAGATACAGATATGAATACCTTCCTATAAGTTTATTAAAGCATTCAATACCTGTTAAAGTATATTTTAAGAAGATATTCTACACAAGTCTGAATATAGGGAAAATGTATAAATACAGGACAAGTACTAATAGTTTGCAGTGAGTAGTGTCATCATGAACTGTGATTTAATCTTTTGCAAAGGAAATGTGACAAGGACTATCATCATGTGTTTATGATGTATATGAAATAATAAGTATAAAATAAAAGACCCACTGTTTACGCTGCTAAAATAAGATTGCTACAATAGTTACCATACTGGATTAAGCCATCTTTTTCAGATCGAACATACATACAGATTTTATAGGTCAGAATTCAGAAAAGAAAAAGAAAACCAAAGTTTGTCTCAATAGCTGGAGAAGATATAGTAATTATTTAAATAACAGAATTATATACTTCATATTAAAAGTAGGACAAAAATCCTATTTTAATGGTTCTTCTTGTAAAAAGTCCTTTTTTAAAAATGCCATGTTGATGGTCTCAGCTTAATTGTATGAAAAACGACATTAGTGATTTTTTAAGTATTTTGGCCACAAAGGCAATATCAGGTTTGAAAAGCAGAAACTCTGACTTAGAGAAGTGTAGGTAGCTAGTGGTAAAGATATGCTCCTAGATATCTGCTAGTGGCCAGTGCAGATGGACTGAAGCATATTTTGTTTACACGGACCGTTGCTTACCTGGATTTTGGTAAAGCCTTTTTCCACTGCATCCTTCTGAAGAAACTGGCTACTTATGGTATGGATGGTGTACTCTTCGCTGGGTAAAAAACTGGCTGGAGGGCCGGGCCCTGACAGTGGTGAATGAAGTTAAATCCAGTTGGGGGCTGGTCATGAGCGGTGTTCCCCAGGGCTCAGTTCTCTGAGTGGACTGGTTCTCTTTAACATCTTTATCAATGCTCTGGTTTGAGTGCACCCTCAGTAAATTTGCAGATGACACCAAGTTGGGAGGAAGTGTTGGCCTGCTTGAGTGGGAAGGCTCTACAGAGGGACCTGGACAGCTGGGATCGACAGGCCAAGGCTGATGGCATGAAGTTCAACAAGGCCAAGTGCTGGGTCCTGCACTTGGGTCACAACAACTCCATGCAGTGCTAGAGGGTTGGGGAAGAGCAGCTGGAGAGCTGCCTGGTAGAAAAGGACCTGGGAGTGTTGGTCAACAGCTGGCTGAATATGAGCCAGCAGTGTGACCAGGTGGCCAAGATGGCAAACACCATCCTAGCCTGTATCAGGAATAGTGTGGCCAGCAGGACTAGGGAAGTGATTGTCCCCCTGTACTCGGCACTGGTGAGGTCCCACCTCGAATACTGTGTTCAGTTTTAGGCCCTCACTACAGGTGGGATATTGAGGTGCTGGCGTGTATCCAGAGAAGGTCAACAAAGCTGGTGAGGGGTCTGGAGAACAAGTGTCTGGAGGCGCAGCTGAGGGAACTGGGGTTGTTTAGCCTGGAGAGG
>BJBW01005605.1:210165-237743 GCA_004320125.1 Scolopax mira
CTGAATAACAAGTGATAGGACAAGAGGAAATGGCCTCAGGTTGCAGCAGGGGAGGTTTAGGATGGATATTAGGAAAAATTTCTACACTGAAAAGGTTATCAAACATTAGAACAGGCTGCCCAGGAAAGCGGTTGAGTTGCCATCCCTAGAGGTATTTAAAAGATGGCTAGATGTGGTGCTTAGGCTTTAGTGATGGTTTTGTCAGTGTTAGGTTGATGATTGATCTGAAAGGTGTATTCCAACCTAGACAATTGTATGATTCTGTACTTTTGATCTGAACTGCTGAGGCTTTTTCCTAATAATAGGAATAATAGGAATAATAATTCCTATTCTGACTACAGGGCTAAAATTTCTCACCCACTTCATACAGATAATCAAAACAGTCAGTGGATCCAGAACAAATTGAAATATATCAAGTGTACTAGGAATTTGAAGTTTGGAGAAAAATTCCACTGACAACGTACATTTCACTATATTTGTACTGATTTAGTAGACATTCATTCTAAATGCAATTTAAAAATTCGATCAATAATGACCAAGTTCCTTCCAGAGGACTTAAGCCTGATGATCAGGCAATTGTCTTGTACAACAGGGTAACAGAAGTGGACAACATCCAAATGTCATAGGCTGTTATAGGGCTCCTAATTGTGAAGCTAAACAAGGACTTTATAAAATCATCTGCCAAACCAGGTAGTCAATAAAATTTTGGGACTATAGCAGTGTAGCCTGCTATATTGCATGGGCTAGCAGTGTTTTCAGGAACTGGTGTTGTTACTCAAGGACTAGTTTATGGGCTGCATACAGATTATGGTGTGACTGAGGCATGTAACACATGAAAGGAATTTGAGCTATGGGGATATTTATTAGTGTCTCAAGAGGAGTCACTGTTCAGTTGTGTTAAGGATTTGGGCTGGGTGTGTAGCTTGGCTCTAGGTTGAACAGTTGGTGTTGACTGTAGCTCTCCCCGCTTGTTCATCTCCACCCATATCTGAAGATGTGGTTTGCATAATTCCTGTACCACCAGAGTCTTGTGGGACAAGTTTGAACTTTAAGTCATGGAACGCTCAGGTGGCACAGAATTGTTTTTCCAAGCTATTTCACAGCCTACAGCTATCCTCATAACCCACAGCTGCCTGGAATGAGCTGTAAAAGCTAAGAAAATGGATTATTCCAGAATATCGAGAGGTTGAGCAAGAACCAGATAATTTGGTTTCTGTTTGCACACCGTCAGAGCCTGAACATACATGAGTAGCAACTGGCTTGTTTAGAAGGCATTCTGGTTTTCCTGACTGGGGGCTTTTGAGTATGGAGCATGCCAGCTTACATTCTTCTGTCTGACTTCAATGAAAGGGTGAAAATGATAAGTTTATCTGGTTAGTCCTGGATTGATGATCTCTTTTCCTTTAAGGAGGATAATATCTTTTCCTTCATGAACTTATGAAGGAAACATAAATAATGACTTATGGTTATATTTAGTTTCTATGTCTCTAGTTACAAAGTAATAGTTTCGAATAAAAACAATGTATGTATTTTTCACTATTCTAATTTAAGAGGCCTGACTTACATCCATTTTACAGGGGAAGACTACCCCTGTCACACAGAGACAGGAAAAAGCCAATTATATTCCATTGCCTATATTAGAGATCTATATGCAATATTGGAGTCATGGTTCTCCTTTTCAAATACATTGTTTTGGTAATTTCATTAATTTTTTTTCCATATTGTGTGCAATACATCACACCTTTATTCATTAAGGTATATTGATGCCTTTCGCTAACTGCTGAAGAGAATGACTTTTCTTTTGAACAAAACTCACATTGCACCTGGTCAGATTTCAAGGCTTAACCGACCTGCACTCCTTAATGTGTTTGGCCTCATGTTTAAATTAGTAGCCTCACACCTCTTCTCTTTGTGCTTTGCTTCAGCTATTCTGCCATCCTTTCTGGCCTCTGTGCACTGCAGTGCTCTCTGTTCAAAAGTGTCCTTGTCACTATTCAATCATGTTTTACTACGCATTTCTATCCCTTCATACTTTTCTGTTTTAGATATACTTCTCTTGACTTTTCTACTTGCCTTTCTTTCTCCTTGATTTCACATCTATTAGATTCAATCCCAATTTCTCTTCCATGAAATCTCTAAAATGACAGCCAATACCCATGCTATTTTATACAGATATAGGAAGGAAAAAAAAATATTTTTTCATTGTGTCTATTCCTTTGCACATCTCCAAACTCCCCCTCATGGGCATGCCTCTGTCAATGTTCATGTGAGCTGTTCCCCTGTACTTTAATTCACATGTCAAAAACTCAGAAGGAAGGGGTACAGAGTGGTTGGTGGGATGCTTAGTTCATGTTTTTCAGCCTATGCCTGTGAGTTGTACATTGTGGAGCTCTGTCTCAGGGCTTGATTCTGCTACTGTTTCTCCAGGATAATGCTGTCATTCTGTATAGTAATGTATGCCAGAATACATAGTAATTGAACTGCCCTAAGTGGAGGAATTTATTAGTCCCTATTATCTTTCCAGCTGGTTATTGTACCATCTTAATGATTTCCCTGCCTCTCTGAAGAGCAGAGATGTTTTTTTATTATGTAAGATTCTGCATCCTCTCCCATCTTCTATTTGGTGTCTCATGTAACACTTAAGTAAACAAATGAGCTTAAGTGACAAGATGAAGTGAGTAAACATATTCAGCCCATATTTTATAAATCTCACCCCATAAGCAGTGTCACTAAGACACTACATAGTCTAGTAAATCTTCATTAAATGTTTTAGTAATGTTTTTCAAAGTCCTCCTTAGATGTTTTGTTGGCCCTTACACTGAACACAAGACTTAAGTGGATTTCCCATATTGCCTGAAATTCTTTTCTGTTCCATGTAATTTTTATAAAGTATAAATGTTAAAATTGACCACCTTCATTATCATCTAATATAACTGCAGTTACTCACAGGGAAAAAGGAAAATCTGACAGAATATTTTTTTACCTTACATTTTGTTATTCTGCCACTTTGCTTTTGTTTTACTTCAAACAGACTTTGAACAAGTAATTGCTGAACAATTAAGAGTAACCGAGGAAGTTTATACTTTTATAAGAAGTTGTTAAACAATTTACGTCTATATAAATTCTCATAAACTACAATTAATGCCTTAACTTTATAATGCATTTAATAGTTTATTTTAAGTTAACTAAAAATATTAGTATGGTACCTGGTGTATCTGCAGATTAGTTAATAACATATGGGTCTAAGAAAAGATAAGAAAATAACTAGTAGTTTATTTCTATTTTTGAATATACTTTATTGTAGTTTTGTTATTTCTGTTCCTTATCTCTAATTTTACTTCTATTTTGAATATACTTCTAATTTTTAACGTTTTAATGAGAAGCTTTTCAAACAAAGTTATGCTACATTTATACAAATGGGAAGTTATTTCTATTTGTGATAAAGAAAGGTGCTAGCAAAAAAATAAAGTGAACAGAGAAGAACAACAGAGAAGTTGAATTAACAGGGTTTCTCTAGTTGCTATTTAATAATTATTTAAGTGAGTGATTGGTTTGTTTTTACTTACCTGTTTCAGTAACAGACTCAATGTTGTGCATGTATTCAACTTTATCTGTGTTAAAAAATATTGTGTAAGATTTTAAGTTTTGATGGAAGGTTGTCATAGCTTTAAATGGACAATTAAAATCATGTATTCATATCTAGAGGTTTTTTAATGAAAGTAAAATAATGGCAAAAATTACAAAGATTAGAGTTTTGCTGTTAGTCAATTTTATGACTTTGAATTTGATAGTTTTCATACTATTTAATTTTTCTCATTTCAAGGGTGGTGTTTCCAAACAAAGTAGCCAGTTCTACTATCCTACCCATGTTTAATTTATATTTATGGGTGCTTCACTAATGTAGTCATTGAGCTAACTACTTTCTTAAAATTGAACCATCTGATTTTAAAAAATTCCAAATAATTTTTTTTTAATTATGCACTTATGTTTCTGATAATGCCTGCTAAACTTATCATTCATATGTAAGTAAAGTGATGGCTTTTTTCCCTAGGAGACCAAAGCGTAACATATAATTAATCTTTCATTTTTATGAGCCAAATATCATATGATTCAAATCATGTTAGTGAGACGTTTTATTTTTATTTTGTATTCCAAACTATGCACTCTACTTTAAAAAACACAGGTTTCCTGGAATTGTGCAAATTTGGAATAGAATACACAGCTAGGCGTAAATCCGTGACAGGCATAAGTCTAAAAGTTTATAATCGCTAGAATTCTTCCTTCACATGAAAATATGCCCTCTAAACATTTAAAAACTCTTTAGAAAACCAAAGGGACCCCTAGGTCCAAAGGGAATGTGACTGAGAAGAAAACATATTCAAACCAGGGAAGATTTAAGAAGGTAATCCCTCAGTGTGATTCTGCTGAACCTGAATACTCTCACTTAACATACATCATCATCTTTGCACAAACTTTGTAGCTGTGAGGAATAGCATTCTGTCAAGTGGCTACTGTCATCCATCATTAAGTAGTAAACTGTGCTGATTAACAACGAATTATGAAAAGATGGAATGGTGTGTTACTGCTTAGTTGTTTACCTATAGAAGCAGCAAACACATTAAGTTTTAAAAAGACATGCTATATTTTTAAATGTACACAATAATCATTTCATATTTGTGTATTTTAGGGTATACTTACAGCTTGAACCAATGTTGTAGCTAAACAGTGTTGAAAATAAGTTTACTTGAAAGTAGTGTAACTGTTTCCTCCGGTTCTTAAGCACTGGAAAGTGAGACAACACCAATACCTACTTAGAAGCAGATGCTTCTAAGATACATAGTTCAGAGAAGGAATTTTAGTTTCTAACACTGAGCATTGATAAACACAATAATGAACTTATAAATGTGTTCTATAATTTTAAAAGGATCTAGTTGCCAGCTA
This sequence comes from Scolopax mira, assembly GCA_004320125.1. Lineage (NCBI taxonomy): Eukaryota > Metazoa > Chordata > Aves > Charadriiformes > Scolopacidae > Scolopax > Scolopax mira. The sequence continues at coordinate 215,107 of BJBW01005605.1, forward strand.
GTATTACAGCAAGGAAGTACACATCAGTAATTGCAGCTATAATCCACTTTCCTTTCTGCTTGTCTTCCAAAATTCCTCAAAAATTGAGTGTGTCGAAAGTGGTTTGAACTGGACATGGTATTTTAAATACATTTTGACTGGCCATAGCAATTATTTCTGCCAGTGGAAAAAATTAAATAGGAGAAGAAATTTTTCAGTTCAAGAGTGCCAAGAAATGTGTTGTTTATAGTAAAAGACGGATTTGGTGTGCATTAGTGAAAATTGGTTTGCTGAGTTCTCCTTGCTTGTAAAAATTCACTCACAACTTCATTCCCTCTGTATTTTTCATATAGAATTGTAAAGTAGGTGTTTATGGCATCAGCATTTTAAAGGCACTGATGGAGAGATCCTGTATTAGGAGTGCCAAGAATTTTCTTTCCTTTTCGTCACTGCTTAGCACATAATTTTCCTTTTCCGCTGTCTGTAAGAGGACAGTTAGGTCCCTTTTTGTGAAATTCTCTTATTTCTCCTTTTCTTCTTGATTAAACTTCTGATTGAGTTCTTTCGTTAAATTCCCACAGAAACAAGAGTTCTGTATGCAAGACCCTAAGAGCAAAAGGCAAAAACTGAAGAATCAGATCTGTGGTCTTCTTTCCCCTTATCTCAGTAGAGCTTTCATCCGACTGTTGTGTAGCTGCACACACAACAGCTTTAACTACCCCTAGACAAGAACCCTTTCAATTTTGCTCTCCTCCTCATTGATGACAGACATCAATGAGTCTGGTCAATCAATTCCATGTAAAGCAATGGGGAAAACATTAAGGAAAGACTGAGAGATGCTTTCATTTCAGGGTTTTCAGAGGAAATAAATGTAGCCTGGCAAACGGCCTACTAAAATAGTATATTCTATATATACAACTAAGATTGACCCAGGTAGCTTTTGGTTTTTTTCAGTGGAATATCTTCTTGCCTTGACACTGCAGCTTTTTTGGTGGGAAAGATACTCTATAAAATCCAGATCCTGCGAGAACAGAGAAGTTGTTTACCTGGTGACATTTTCAGCTACCAATAAAGGCAGACTGTCCTTTTGCTCTTGCTTTTCCCTAATTTTAGTACGTTATTAAGTGTCTTTGAATAGTAATAGCAGTTTGCTGGCCTAATGTGCCTAAAAAAAATCAGTGGTGATGGTTCATACAGATAGAGTATATACCAAGCAGAGTCAGAGCAGCTTTAATTTCTTTGGCTCTAACAATGTCTATGCTGTGTATTTTGTTTCAGAATTAAGGTGGCTCAGCAATCGGTAAGCAAGTTAACCGCAGAGAAGAAAGTGGAAACGAAGAAAATCAATCCTACAGCGAGCCTGGTATGATTTGCTTCTCAGTATGACATTCAGAAGGGCGGTCTGTGGCACTATTCTTGGTGTTCAGAATAATGTTGGGTTTCTTCTGTTGTTGAAGGGTGACACAGTATGCTTAGTTTGAATATAGCAAAGTGGTTTTCTTCCCAAGGAGAAATCTTTAAGCTTATACCCTATCCTAATTCAACAGTTAAGTTTAAAACTTTGTTTAGTTGTGCCTAAGCACGACTCTGCTATTTTAGATAAAAAAATATGCTAAGAGCTGTTTTTCTGGTTTCTTACCCCCTTCTGCTGAAGTCTCTTGTACTTTCTTCCATGCTCTGTAGTGCAGTGAAGCTCACTGCATTCGTTTGTCCAATGGCTGAGTGTGTGGTTTTCTTGAAGAGCTTACAAAATATTGTTTGCTCTGTTGAATAATGGTAGAAGGGATTAAATCCCCATATTATTCCTTGCTGTTTCCCAGGTTTTTTGATGTAACACAAAAGAGGATTAATAATTTACACTGTAGATAAAACGTTTTTTGTCTGTGTGCACAGCACACAGGTTAGATCAGCATTCCTTAAACTGTAGGAAACAAGAGACGAAGGAAAGGAAATGTGCATGAAGGAATCAGTAAATTATTTACATTCCCAGAAGAGCATATCAGTTGCAGGACAGGCAGCAGAGATTTGAATGACTGTACTTGCTTATTATTAAAGAAGTTATTAAACAACATAATCTAGCTAATGCTAAATTAGAGCCTTTATGTCAGCAGAAACCATTCCAGACAATAGAAGGTATTAGATTCACATGCATTTGAAATGTGTCTGGTTTTCTCTCACTGCACTGGTCTTCACAGAGCTGTGTATTTTTAAAGGTACACAGTATTTGACAAGTATGTAGCTGAAGCAAGCTCAGTTTCTCTACAGTAAGTATTGAACTGGTTGTGAGCTTTCCTTGAGTGCTCCAGGTATTAATTTTTTTTTAAATAAAGAAAACTCTAATCTACTGTGACTTGTTTAGTACTTCTCAGACTTCTCGACCAAATGACAATGACAGCTTGAGAGGAGATGGAAAATTACAGATAAGTATGATAATAAACCTCTTTCTTTTTCTTTAACAGAAAGAAAGACTACGACAAAAGGAAGCCAGTGTGACTGCCAACTGAAAGAAGAAAGATGAAAATGATATCGTCACTTCATACCTTGCATGATGCTTTACTACACCCATGGCCAAGGGAGCACCTTATATTAGATACCAAATTGTGCTTTGCTGATCTGTTACAAGACAATCCACTAAAGACTTTTCAGTTCCTTCAGGGGGGTTTAAATGTTTACTGGAGGGAATTCAAAGGTGGTTTTTATATAAGAAGTCAAAATTGTTTTCTGTAACTCTTCCTTACACTGCTTAAAGTGTTAATCTAGTTATTTAATGGTTATTTAAAGTACTCTGTGCATAATGCATTAATACGGAAGAGCTAAAATGAGCATTGTGGATACTGAGTTAAGTAATGACTAACAACCTGTATGTTATTTACAGGGCTTTGTGTAGATGACAGCAGATACACCATTCAGCTCACAAAAAAAAAAATACATCATACTTTTCATTACTTCAGCAGTAACTGAGGTAAAATTGACTGATTCTAAATAATTTTACAGTGTCTAAGTATTGGATACATCTTTCTAAAACTGATTAAATGTAATTATAGATTTATGCTGTATTTTACTATAAATATTTTTATAGAAGCTTCAGCTTATGCCATACATTGAAATGGAAACAATATTTTGCACATGAAAAGGAATAGCTTCAAATTCTTTAGTTTTATGATTGATGGCATAACTGATTCATTATTTTTATGGTTTTAACCTAACATTTCCTAAATTTTGAGCTTCAAAAGAAAAATTATTAAAATGTATATTTTTATTTCAGTATATATTGAAAATACTGGTTCCATAAAATGATGTTTTTATTAGTCATTATTCATTGAACTAAAATATAACAATATGTCTCCATGCCATTAAACCAAAAAAACATGGCTTTTGATTCTATTGAAAGCTTTCTTTTAAACAGTGAATATCTCACTTTAAAATATATTATGCAGCCTGCTCTTGTCACCCTATATTTGTATGAAGAGTATAACCAGCATACATATATAAGTAATTTAATAAGTAAAACTTGAGGAAGAAATAAAAGAGTCTTGCTCTTACAGGAGGACCTGTAACATTATAACCATTGCCAATAAGGTAGAAGAGCCTGAAAAAAAGCCCTACAGAATATCTACTGTTATTTGAAGATTCTTGCTGCATTTTAGGGATTTGGACTCTTAGAAGGAGACATCTTGAAGCAGAAGTTAATTTCAGGTAATCCAAAAGAGTCATTTTTAAAACCATGTAGGTAATGGCCTATAAATAGGAACGACAAGCTAGAGAAAACATGCTTCTGCTTGCTGTTCATAAGAGAGAAATCCCCTTCTTTATGATAATAGTGTCTGAAGTTGGTTATGAAGAAAAATTAGGTGAACCAAAAAAGTACGAGAAGGAAATGGGGGAAGATATTATTCCTTTGCTTAGAATCTGGAAAGAATTTATGTGAGACAGACATGGTTTACTCATACAGCAAATTAGATAAAGAAGCTATGATAAAACCTAAGGCAAAATCATCTGTAAAAGTGTTACACTTATTAAAGAAAGCATCAGTGTGGAGACTCCCATTCATGAATTGACCTGCAGTTTTCTTAAACCCCTGCATAAATAAAAATAAGGGAATCAAGATTCCTTTGTATTTTTTGGAGTTTCCAGCTACTGCAAATATACTTAAGATGTGCAACCATAACTTTTATGAAAACATTCATTAATATACCAGCAAAAATAATCTGACTTGTAGTTTGACTATTCCCATTGTAGAGAAATAAATTCCAAAGATTTAAGTTTTAAGTCTTCCAGCAAATAGGAAAGTACATTAGTTTCCAATACTATTAGTGATAAGCAGGAGCAATAATGCATATAAAAGCCAAAGAACAACAAGCAAGTCAATTCTGATGAGTATTTAAGCAAACAACCACTGAGTTTTGATAGGTTTTCTATCTATCATGGAGATAGTGTATATTGCTGTTTGACTTGATCGGATATTTTTCAGTGAAATGTTTTACTTGAAATATTAATCAAGAGTAGCACTGATTGTGAAAAAGAATTGGTTTTCAAAATTCTCATTAGAAATATATTATAGAAAAAAAGTTTTTAAATTATTACAATATCCTGTTTCAAAATTTCTGTTTTATTTTTCAGTTCAAATTTACTTTTAATTTTGAAATGTTGAAAAATGTATATAAAAGGGATTAAAATTAAAATTATTGATGTAAAGCATTCCTTGATCAGATTTATAATTCTTTTCTTCAGATTACCGATTTGCCAGAGTTTTGAGAATTTAGGCTATTTTTTCAGAAGTTTCAAAAACTTACATAGACATTGTTTCTTCCTCATTTTCAGTTGTACTGATTTTCCTCTCAAGACAGAGATTCTGATTTCAGCTTTACCTAAGACTTAAATACTCTACTAGTTTAACTCTAGTTCAACTATTTTTAAGTGAAAAAAAAAAGAATTCACCTAGACAATCAGATTCATTCTCTTAATCAAGACTTTAAGACTCTTGAGTGAAATTCATCAGCTATCATACATGCAGTCTTAGTGATACCCAGAAGTGTCTTCAGATAGTGATTGAAGTGATAATGCTACACCTGCAGACCTTAACTGAAATGTTGTATTAGAGAAGAGATATTAACAGATATTATATATCTTCGTAAGCTGTTTAATTATGAAATATTTAGGCACTGCAGACATAACAAGTGATAATCAACCAGCATTCATTTTGGGGTCACCAAGTGTCACCAAAAGTTATGTTTTAATCTTGTATTAAGTTTAGTGCTTAACTTCACCCTGAGCTTTCTAGTTTGGGAGGGATTAAAGAAGGAGAAAAGAAAGAAAATAAAAAGATGGAACAGAATAGAAGTCTCTGGTCCATCTTTACATTGCTGTCAAGGAAGTAAAAGTAAAGAGTGGACTAAATTAAGCCAAACAGCAATAGGTAGACAGTTACAATTTTATGGGCATTGTAATTTTAAATACCTCTACACTAACTAGGAGTCACTTCTGTGACCACAAATTACATGTGGCTTGAGAGGGTGTTTGTCTGGTTTTGTTTTGTTTCATTTTCAACTCTTCCATTATTGCCAAGCTTCTCCAAGTCTGTAAAGCAAAGCACTATTGAACCCCATACTACTTGGCAAATGCTTATTACCCAGTAAAATTATATACATTACTGATTTATAAACCGAATTATTAGGAAGAATTCAGTCTAGATGAGTAAATATCAATTATTTTTTAAGTACTCTTTACCTTATTTACAACAGCACCACTTAGTGATTTTAAAATGAATGAGCTTTTAGCGTCTTTGAGGTATTTTGAGAATATAAATTATATTTTCATTATGTTTTTAATAATCTATGAAAACTACCCAGGTGTTCTGCCATGAGTAACTCATGTAAATGTTTTATCATGTGCTTTATTATAGGATTGTAAATGCATAGATTGAATAATATCATACTTTTTTAATTAACTTAGAATATTTTTTGCAGCAAAATAGAAACTGTATGATCTTCAGTTTCTGCACATATAGAAAATTTAAGTAGAATGGATGGAATATTCAGAAAACAGAGAGAAAAGTAATTGAATACTTTAAGCAGTTCTAGGAAGGATAAAGTTTACACAGGATTTCAACCTTTCTGAATTGCCAAGGATATCTCCTCTAACCAGATAGAGAGAGACAGAGTATCTCTGAGCAGTCTTATTTTTTTTCTACATGGAACATGAGTAAAATATTTTGTTTTCCATGTAACATACTGGATTCTTATTGCCCTGATTTTCCAGTAAGTTGTTAGCAATTTCTTTCTTAGATCTAAATATCTTTCCTAGATGATGAATATGGGGCAGTGGAAGACTGTGTACAGTGAAGACTGTCATTTAATAATACCACTTCTTCTTTGCTTCAGGTCAATATCTTAAAGATGTATGCCTTAATCTTGTGTGGTCTGTAATTTCAGAAACACACAATCAACTTAGAAATTCATTTCATTTCAGCATTGAATTTTTTTTCTGAAAATCCACCTCCGTAGGCACCAGCCTAAGCTTATAATTTCAGAAAACCATACCCACCTAGTTTCTGCTCATTCTTAGCCTTATCTTGGTCTTGTTCAATATTGTTAAGCTTCTCTTTCCTTTTTTTTTATTTCCTTTTCTTCTTTTTTTTTTTTTTTTGTAATCTGGAGAGTTCTCTTTTGCTTTCTTCTTTTTAAGATAAGCCTATGTATTTGCATATAAATGTAAAGAAAATAAAAAGTTAAAAGGTAACAATTATAGTCAATAGGTTACTTCAAAGAGAGAAAGTACTAGGAACTAAATGGTTCCTTATGCCATCAGGGAAAAATACAACAAAAGCAGTATAAAAATTTAAAACAGAAAAAAAAATAAAATTAGAAATAAATTCCAAACTATTAGTAATGAGGCTAGTTAGCCACTGGAAGAAGTTAGCAAAGTCAGTTGCAGTTTCCTCATTTTCTGATGCTTTCAAATCACGGTGGAACATCTTTCTGAAAGGTTTGTGTACTCTAATACAGCTTATTGGACTCAGTACCTAAGTGGCATGCCATATCCATTGACTCACCAGTTAAAACAGTTCCTCTAGGCAGAAAAATCTAAGAAGTATGTTAAAACACCTAATAAAATATTCTTTTTCTCGGCTGTAATGAAATATTCTTATCCAGGCTCGAAGAATTCTTTGTTCTGATTTTAAATTTAAACTATGACAAATGGTGTGGTGTAGAACAACAGAATGCAGGAAAACATTGTCAAATTATAAACATTTGTATTTCAAATTATTAATTAATTAATATCTGTCTGATGCATTTTGTGGTATTTACAAGATAGCAAGTTTATGTATTCAGGAGTTCAACACTGTTTTAGAGATTTCCAATCTAGGTCTGAGAAAACTAGCATTTTGGATTGCCCAATGTGAAATCCCGGAATCACAGAAATCCTAGTTCCTTAGTATTTATCAAAGGTTTAAGCATATGCAAGGGAGTTTACCTGGGTACAGGTAACATGATGCAAAATTTAAGTAATGGTCTCTCTTTTAGTGAGATGATATGATCTGCTAATATCATTACCAAATATTTACACTGCTCAGTAGGGTCTGAACCATAACAACTTTATGCAAGTGTTTTAGAGATGTAAAGTTCAAAAGTTGTGCAAGGAAAATTGGTAAAACTCTTCAAAAATACTTGGGTTTGCAACTGGGTTTTTTTTTCCAAAATGCCTGCAAGAACTTTTCTTTATCATTTTTGGTTTTGTTTGGTTTGGTTGGGTTTTTTTTACAATTTTTTCAATTAAAAAAATCTTAGAAGCATTACTAAAATGGATGTTTGGGTTTTTATCGACTTGTTGGACATGTGGTACACCTAAATTCTGTAATATTTTCAGTAAATTTGGCAAGCTTCTGCTGGCTTTAAATGCTTTTGGTTTGATACCTCATAAAAATCAAGCTTTTAAATTAGTGTCTTTTTGTAAAATGTAAGCACTGGGTATAAGAGAACATTTGTTTTAAGAAGCAATAAGTAAGAATGCTGAACTGATAACTTGGACCCAGAACACACCACCTTCCTGAGAAGACATTATCAAGTAGCATAAACTTTGCCATAATGTAGAACAGCATTGCATTTCCTGTGGTTTGTTTCTGCCAGATATCATCTTTTCATTATTTCATTTTTTTATTAGATATTCCTGGTTAACTTCATTTCATACTTCGTCACCTCAATTTAATTTTCAACAAACCAATATCAAAGTAATACAAAGCCTTTTTATAGAGGCTGATTGTGTAAGTGCTTATACATGCAAGTACTTTTATGTATGTAACTATTCCTGTGGCCAACACAGTAAAAAGTATCCATAGAGGACATTTTGGGGTCACGGGACTGAATAAAATCTCTTTTAGAATCTGGTTATGAAAATTATCCTGAACTATCCCAGTATGGAACATGGATTTCTTTTCTGCAGTAGGATCTGCCTCAAAAGGTTTTGGAGCTCTGGGAGCTTTTGGAGGATGGAGGATGAGGCTGTTGGTGTGACCATCAGTTCCTAAAAGTATGGCTTCTCTGGAGTTACACTGCAGTTGAATTCCCTGAGCCCAGGGACTCCTGGAAGGGAGAATGGAAAGTACTGTCAATGACCATACATTTTCCAAAGGGAAAAAGTTCATAATTATATTTACAGATTAAAGTAAAAGCTAGCAGACACTTCCAAAATAGCAGAAATTTCGTGCAGGTGTATGTATCCTTTAATTTGGTTCTATAGATTTCAGAAATTTTTAATTGCTATATGAACTTCATTCTGTGCCTGTGTTCCTGTACATATTGCTCATATGATTATTTAATATGAATAGAATCACTTATATATTCTTACTCTTTTATCGTGCTGTAACCGCTAAAATACCGACTACAAAAGCTGTTGAAAGAGAGATGCGTTTATAGAGTCCTGACAGGCGGTTGTATTCAGGTTTCCCAGTGTTGTCCTTCTGGGATCCTCCATATTTTCCTCGAGGTAAGAGGTGTTTAGCTGCCATCTCAGCATTTCCAAATCATAAACTAGTACTTGTAGCCTAGGGCCAAATGATAGGGTCATCACTGATAACTATTGTCTTCACTGCAACTAGAAGTTGTGCACACTGGGGCACAAAATAATCCTAAAGATGGCAGGTGGGATTTTTTTGTGATACCCATTAAAATGTAATGCAGTTGATAAGCTCAAAGTCCTAAAGAGTACTGACACAGTCTGAGATTCATGTTCTATATCGACTCTGATGCACAGCATCCTTACATGCTAAGCTCAAGTGACTTTAGAAAGAGGAACCATAATATCTGTTCACTGGTCAACAGTGTTTTTTTGAATCTGCAACAAGATGAATTTTGTCAATCTGTGAAATATGTATTAGAAAAATTTAAATGGTACATTTTCTCTCTGGCTTCTCCCAGAGGGACCAAGCTTTTACTTATTTTCTCATTTGGTATGCTGTAAATACATTCCATTGTAGTTGGACAAATGCTTATCCTGAGCACTTGTCCATAGATAATATGTTATAGAAACTGCAAAAATGGTGTAGAGATCAAAGAATATAGCACTTCTTACTGCTTGCAGCACCAGTAGTCAGCAAATGAACATATATATTATATAGCACCTGATCCTTATTTCTTAGTTGTAAAGTAGTTTAAGGAATGTATTGCTATTAGCAGCTAAGCACTGTAAACTGGATAAAAGCCATGTTGTTCTTCTTATAATTCTTATTTTTTTTAGTCTGTATTAGAATGAATTTTTGTGGTGTGGGCATCTTCTAGATTTTGGGGAGAAAGATACCATTTTGTAATGGAGTGAGGTCACAGTTCTATTCTAATTTATTTCATATCTGTCAGGAAGGTGGAGGAATAAAACTGATTTCATTCCACATAAAACCAATACATTTTTCTGATTCCTCTTCCTTCTGTTATTCATTTTGTGTTGCAGTCCAGAAATTATAAGGTCCAGCTATGAATCTTATTCCTTAAAGATTCCCTGTAGTATTCAAATTCAGCAAACTGGCATGTGGAACTCCTTCCCCTGTTACTGTTTTTCCTCAGCGATTCATAGAATTCCCCACTCTCCTCCTTTTATTAAAAGTAAAATCATGTAGTTACCAAATCGATTGTTAAAGTCCAAGAAAAACTCATCTATTGGATGAGGAGAGGTCAATGAACTTCCAAACCACAATAAAGACTTATGTGGTTTTACTGAGCCCAAATTCAACCTTAGTAATTCACCTCAGTTGAAGACAACTCAGTTTTAAAGAGCTAGACAATCAATACAGTGTTTTCATGCATTTTTTTACCTCAAGAAAGCTTGTCTCTCTGATTAGGAGACAGAACTTGTGCATTTAGTGCTGTAATCGACTTCTGCTTGATTACAGACCAGAAGTATGTGTGATATGGGAGATGTATCTGAGTGTTTTGGCATTACATTTTATACATATTTTCCATCATTTATCCAGGGGCCAAGTAAAGGACTCAGTAATGTACCTAAAATGTTGGTAAAAAATGCCATGCTCTGTGCCAGATGGGATTGGATAAGGATTTCTTACAAGGAATTGTAAAAAGTACTGTTTCTTTTAGGAGCTCTCAGCAAAGTTGTGAATGCCTAGATGATGACTGGCAATATGTTGCTCAGAAGAAACAGAAATATTTTTATAGTTTTTTGAATATACATATTTAATATAATGACACTTTTGATTTTGGGTATATCAGCCTCAAGAAAAGAGAGCTGCCCCTGTCATCATACTCAACTATCACTCTCTGAAGCTAAAGCTTCACCATATTCAGGAGTTACAGGAAGAAAAACCGGAGAAATATTATTTTGGGAAGAATCAGTCTTGGCCTCTCTAAAGTGTTTTTAGTAGGATTATAGTATGATTTTCAACTTTCATTTAGCTATTTTGAAATTTTTTATGTTTTCCTTTCCAATCACTTTGAGCTGAATAGTTGCACTGTTGAACGTTATTGTTGTTGGTACTCTTCCCTCTCTTCTCTTCATGTGACTCAAAAACATCAAAATACAGGCCTCTTTGGCTGGATAAGTTCTCTTTGAAGATGTAGCAAAATGGCAAATTCTCTTGCAATGCTATTAATATTCTCTGTGTACCTAGCAAGTTTCACAGACATAACAAGGTTCAAGCCTCTCATGTCCATGTGGGATTTGCTTTAATAAAATCATAGTTTTGCTTGAATGTTACACTCAACAGTTATATATTTGCTGTCATTTTAATTGAGCTCGACTTGACATTTTTCATCCCACAAAATATACAGCAAAAATAATGGAATATTAGTTTGTTTTTCGTGAATCAAACTGGGTAGTTCTTGACTAAATATGGTATAAATGTCTTAAAAGAATAAGCTAAATAGATTCAGGTGCTTTTTTTCTCCCCTTCATATTGTATGTGTGTGTGTGTGTGTGCGCGTTTCTACTACATACATGAAAGTCTGATTTTCTCAAAACCAAGATGTTCAGATTATTAGCTTTGTAAAGAATATTGTAGTGGAATGGAGTATTTATTTTTAAACTAAATTCTTAAGGAACCATTGACTGTAAATAAAAGACTGTATTTTCCTCCTCGGTATTTTTGTTCATTTTATCAATTGTATTTTTTATGCAAAATATATTGTTGAGATATTGTACATTTCTCTGTTTTAATAAGTCTATCTAAATAACATTTTTTATTTACACTGCCTTATTGATCCAGTTAATATTGCAGGTCCAGTGTGCTTGTTAAAAAGAGACACAGTATTTTGAGGATCTGCAAAGAATTCAAATATGTAGCTCACTGATGTAAATTTGTTGCATGTATTTTAATGTAAAATTAGGCAGTAATGTCATACAGCAACTGACTATTGGGGGAGTGCAGAAACTGGAAGCATCTTCACCAGGATGCTCAGCAAGTCTCCAAAGACTGGTATATTTTAGACAGTTTTGAGGGGGAGGTTGGCATCACACCTTGCATAAATTTAAACTAGAAAGACTGTAATTTGGTTTTAGATGTTTCTGAGAGCAGCATTCATGTGTTTGTTTGAAAATCGTTATCCTTGGACAGAGGTTGGAGTGATCATGTCAACAGAGAGTAAGAGCAAAGATATCCTGTGAAGGACCTTGAAAATCAAAAGAAATCTGAACAAAACTCAACAAATCTACAGAACCATGATCAAACCAATGGATTTTGGTTTGAAAAGCTGCATTTCTCATCACAAAAAGACTACTGCATTGAGACTGGACAAGAACTTGAGCAAGGACTTCAGCTACATAAATGAATTGGAGATGCTAAATAAAGGTAATTAACAAGATGTAGACATTAATCAAATATGAAAGCCTGTTTGCAGCTAATTTTCTGTAGAAGAGAAGGAGACACATAGATATAGGGAAAATGTGCCAGATGCTTAAATACTACAATGGTGAACATGTTAGAAATATCTAGATAGGCACTGAAAATAGTGAGACCAATCCTGAAGTTCTAAAATAAATGCTACTCTTCTAAACATACAGGCTCTTATCAGATGTAAACCTCGTTTGCTATGTTGTAGAATTCGTCATTATTTAGTTGTTAGTGTGCTTCAGCTCTAGGGCTATTGAAAAGTGTTATTTCATAAATACAGAAGGAATTTCTGAAAGACTTCTGTTATGTATTATAATACAAAATGTCTGCTTCTAATTAAGAGGCAGATTAGACTCATAAAATTAAATAATTTCAGAGAAGCATTGCTTATTATCTGTAAATATTACAGCTACTTATCCATGGGTTAAAGTTGGAGATAAAAGCAGACAATTCCTAAGTTATTTTATTTATAAATTTGCAGATGCATAGATATAATTATATTTTTAATATATATACAAACACTTTCTAATACAAGCTATGATATTTATGTGACAAAATAAATAGATCCAGTCATAGATCTGATATCTATGTTTCAATAACATACAATGACGTTTCCATACATTCATTAGTTCAGGAAAAGATAGTTAGCACATAATCAAAATTAAAATCTGGAATATTGTAGTTACTGAAATAATTCAAAAGCAATGAGATGATGACATTGAGAGCACTTGAGATGTTCTTGTCAGAAAAGTTTAATCAAAGCAAACTGGGGATTTCTATGTGTAACCTCTTTCATGAAACACATCCCAAGGCACTTTGCAAAATAATGAAATTAACAATGCAAATATTGATGAATGCACAAAGTCAAACAAAGCAGCCCTTGGTCTTGAGAGTGCCACTACTGTGAGTCAACAAACCAAGGGATTCCAGATGCAAAAAAAAAGTACAAGCCACAAAGCCAGACAAACAGGGTATCTGCCTTTCATTCTGTGCTGTGGTTTTTTGGGAAGTATGAAAAAAATGTTCAAAATAGTTTGCAAATCTGGCTTTTGCTTTCTAGGTACTTGTTGCATTTCACTGTCTATTTGCTCTAGGTTTTTTTGCATCTTACAAATAATATTTGACACAATCAGGGCAAATCTTTTCTGTAAGATGGTGGATGAACAGGTGTGGGCTTCGGATGTTTCTGGTTTCCATATAGGCTACCTATTTTATGGGCTACTGCTGCAAGAAATACTGCCCCTGTATAGGCAATTCACACATAAGAAAAGTTAGGATTTTTCAAGTTCGGTCTTACAGTACTGTTTTATCTGTCCTTGACAAGAGAAACTAAAACTCTACAGATCACAGCTGAAGACAGGCTCAAAAGAAATGAGTGGTGATTTAACTTTTACAACTTATTCTTTCTGAGTGAAACTTGTTTAGGCATGCTGGGCCTTCATGAAAACCCTCTGCAGCTTCATAAAAAGAATGTGAGGGGTGAGTGAGGAATAATTTTTTCAATCGCAGTGTGTTATAAGGCTTCTTTTTTTTTTTCTTTTGCATTGTTTCCTCTTTGTAAATTTTTCTGTCTTCCTCTTTCTCCCTCCCTGTTTAAGAAACCATTACTAGTTTCATATTCCTTTATCCAGCTCCAACGTTTGTTCATTGCTAATAATGAAATTTATTCAAACTTCAAATTCCAGAACTGCAATGATTAAGCCATTTGAAATGGCTCCATTAATTGATCTCCAAATTTCTCAGCCAGATTATTGGTCATACTTGTAAGTGTTTGTACTGATACTTACAAATTTTTATTTCAGACTCTATTAGTCACAGAGTCAGGCACAAAAACCTGTCCACACAATTCATAATTAATCAAAATAGTGCCAATCAACCACTGAGAATTCTACATTTGCATAATTAGCTGAACAGTAAAATTTGAAATTAACTTCATTGACCCACGAATGACCATATAAAGTGAGCTCCAAAGGACCATGTGTGTGAGTTAAGGGAAACATGTTAAAATTTTGGTGTCTCTATTTTTTAATTTTTGCTTCTCTTAAGAAATGGCAACATGATGATGTTTGAAAGTGCTCCTTACCCATCTCCCTTGCAGTATTTTGCACTGTTGACTGGTTGTGAAACCGAGAGAATGTGTTGTGCCCATGTTTTTTAACTTTGAACATCTTTGGTTTCCATTGAAGTACTGATGAAGACTGGCAGTGCTAGTTTTAGATGTGATTCCCAGCAGTCATATTGACCCCGTCTTTGAAAGATGCAATGGTATGATGCAAATGTTCTGAGGAGGCTGTGCATTCATGGTGTGGGATAATAGGGTTTTAATTTCAGAACCCAAAATGCTTGGAGATGTTTAAGGTATATATATTCCCAAGACATTGCTCCCCTTAGTGTCTGAAGTTCAGTGATTTTAAAGATTTGAAAGATTTTTAAGAATCTCAGAATTTTAAAGAAAAGCACGTGAGATGTATTCTCTGACTACTGAAATTTTTTCCTAGAGGATGAATAAGAGACGTGAGTTAGAAGAGAGAAAGAGGAGGTGTTTCACCATATGAATTTTACCCTCTTTTTTTTTCTGATTTAAAGTCATCATCAGAAACTTGTATAATGATCTTCCTCCCACAGCCCTTAGATGATGCATTCCAAAACTCAAAAATGATGATGCAGATCCAAGACAGGTTTCTGAGACTGCTTCATGTGCACACTTCTGAAGTTGTCACCTGTATTGCTTTCATACAATAGCATATTTTTGGAAGTTTTCACAATAGCACAAGAATACTTCTTTCTACTCATTGCTCTCTGTTTGGTGATACTGACAAAAAAAGCAAGTTATGGGACCATATGCCATGTCCTGACAACAAAAAGAATGCCTTGTGATTTTAAAAGAAGTTTCCCATCTCTTCCCATCTTCTTCTAAAATATCAAACCAAATCCATCTACAAGCCTATTGTGAAACTATTATGTTAATAAAATATGTGAAGGGAAATCAGAGTTTCCAGAAAGAAGATTTAAGATTCTTAAAATAGAGAACAACTTGCATAGGGATCTAAAGATCCTATTCCAAGACAGGCAGAAAATCTGGATATTTTCCAAAAGCAAGATTCAATATAAACTTGCATCACACAGCGATGTTAGTGTGTCCCTTCCTTTAAGCCCTGAACAGCTGAGAAGCATTCACCTTAATTTAGCAGGCTTTTTTTGAGAGAAAAAGGGCAGAGAAAATATTAATTTTTAAGTAATGTGAGCACAAGAAATCTGATGCCAAAATGCCCTTTTTGCTTCTGGAATTGTGTTGAGCTAATTCCCAAAGCATCCTTCTGAAAATCTATCCTTTGGACCGAAAAAAAAAAAAAAAAAAAAAAAAAGGCAAAAACCATCCTCCTGTACCCTACTGTTTTAGTTCCCTGTGTGAATCTTCTGGTTTGATTTAGGAATGTGCTGCTTGGTTCCCATGTGCATTGTTGCTGTAGTATTTACTTTGGAAGGAAAAGTGAGCATACAGTTCACGCCTTAACCTTGTCAAGTTTCCCCCTTACCAACTTGAACTGACACCATACAAATTCTGAAAGGAAAGGCCACAGCCAAAATTAATCATAAACATTAACCATAAAATATTACTCTTGACCCTACCAAAGGGCAGACCTCTAGGAATAACATCCTGTTCCTTAAGAAAATAACATCCCTCTCCAACTGAGAGGAGCAGACGGTCTCGTCTATGCGTGACGGACATGCTGACCTGTGCCTCAGGGAGTAACATCCGTTTTCAACTCCGAGGGTAATAAGCACTCCAGGCCTTACATTATGGAAGTCCTTCCCCAATCACAGCCCTCCATATAAGCTTTGGCAGCTTGTGCCGCCTGCATAAAACAAGTCCTGTCCCAGGTTGTGCTGTAAAGTTGGGCTTTTATGTAAAAGCCAAACAGACTAAGACTGAAGGTGGAAAAAATAGAGCTGCCACCTCAGCTTCCCCGCCATTTTCACCTGAATGAAAACTGTATATACTTCACATCATTGCACCTACAATGAGCCCTGAGGAAAGTCTACAGTCTATAGCTCCTTTGTAACATTTCACTTGAATAGACTCTCTGCTTAGTTTATTCTTAAAGGTGCAATCCAAAGATTGGAGAATTTCTTTCTGTAGCTATCAGGCAGTATCTCATTCAGCAGCAAATTGAATTAATACAAACCTCAGAAATCTGAAAAACCCAGAGCCAAAACATGTTGCGCAATACTAATTTTATTTGGAAAAGAAATAATAGATCAAAGAACAACTTACTTTATTACAAGTCACTGGAGACTAGACTTAGGTGCCTAAATCAAGCAAGACCTGCAACATTGAATGAAGTTTTTCCTAAATATCACAAAAAATCTGTGTGTGGAGCAATAAACCAGATTGCTTCCCAGGAAATGTTGGTTGTATTGGCACAGACAGTGAGAGATTTCAGCAGCAAGCTGTTGAACTTGTGTCAAGGATGCCCTGCAGATGTATTTCTGATCCTGCATTCCTCCCTAAATTCATTCCCTTGCTAGAAAGGAAAAGATGGAAAAATCACCAAAGCCCACTTTGCAAGGGTTCCCCTCAGTAGACCCCCTCCTCAGTGTCACCTCATCAAATTATTTGGTTTTCCTTTTCCCAAGGTGTCAGCCCCAGATGGAAGCTGAGCTGCTGTTGGGACAGGCAGGTTAAGTGGGAAGAGAACTGGGGAGAGAACAGGATGTCATTCCTAAATGGTGGTGCATGCAGTGATGATGTAATGTAATCATTATAGATTAAAGGAAAATTTCACTGAACATCTTTGTTTTTCCCTGTGCTGGGACAGAAAGAAGGGTTTATCTTACCCACTGAAAGATGTTAATTAATGAATAGACTTCAAGCTTTTGCAATTAAATTATTGCTGGTAACTATGTGAGGTTAAAACCTATCTGGGATCTCTATGATCCACTGAAGTGCAGCTATGCCCCCCGTAAGTGAATGTGATTCACAGATTTGATAGAGAAGGCAGAGGTTACTGCAATGTCATCTGCTGAATAAATGCCTTGAGGTGAATGAATCTTTTCACAGGGATTGATCTGTATTTGACTTGTACTTGCGTAGTCTATTAATATCTAAGAAATCTAAACTGTACTCTACCCAGATGGTTTATTTCTGACAACACAATACAAACTGAATACACTCCTCCTTTCACACTAATGCCAATACGACTCTCCTGTTATTAATAAGCTATTTATACACATTCTGACAGCAGACTAGACTTCATCTTTGAGATCAGTACCTGACGCTCATATTTCTTCCCTCTTGCCCTCTGTTTCTTTCCACCATCCATCACACTGACTCTTACTTCCTATCCTCTCCTGTGAAATAGACACTACCTTCTTTTTTCACCAACAGTAAAACAGATCAAGGTGTTTCCATGTGTTGGTAAAGATAAATGTCCAGACTAAAGTCTTTCCTTGTGTGGCTTCCATTAAATTTCATTGGGTAGCTCTTGCACACCTTTCAACTATGATGCACAAAGGCTAGTGTTGCAAAAGATTTTTGGAGTCTCATAACATCATGCCTTTTTAGAAAACCAGTGCTTCTGCATTCCTCTTAATTGAAATCAAATGCCATTTAAACCTTCCTATGTTTTGTGACTCAGTTGTCCAGTTTTTCAAATGGCCCCTTCTCTAGTGGTACAGGTGGTACTTTACGTGTAGGAGAAGATGGACAAAACATGCCTTGGAATTATGCAAACAGTATTTCAATGTAATTGTGATAAATAAAGACAGTAGATTACATTAAAGATGTTTTAGCTCTGGAGATGTAGCAAAGATATGGCAGAAAAGATGTGAAGATGCATTTGAACCTGAGGCAGTTCTCAGTAGGAGAGACTTTTCCTTTACCCAGCTTCTCCCTTGGGGTGAGGTAACAGGAAGTCTTTTCACTCGTCACAGTAAGGTGCTAGGAAGAGAAGGATATTTATTAACATGTATCTGTTTATAACATTTTGTTCTCCGTAAAGAACGAAAATATTTTGTTCTGAAGGAAGTTTTCTTTTGGTTTATGAAGGACATTGCTATAAGAACTAGATGTGGTGGCAGAGAGGAAGGCAGGCTGCCCATCCACACTGACAGTTTGCAAAAACCTGCCAGGGTAGCTGTTCCTTCAGATGACTGAGCCATAGCAGTTTCATCAGCAGGCAAAGTTCAGAGTTTCCTTCAGAGGAAAATTGAGTCTGACTTTTTGAACTTTCAGACTACTGGGCTGAGCAGAGTGAAAACAATTGTTTAGAGACATCATGCATGGATCTAAGGGACAGATGGCTCTGAATTATGCCAGAGAATTATGATAAGACATCCAGGCTGCATACCAGGGTTTTTTCTATTTGTTTCTTTTTAATCATTGTTTTTGCTCTACCATTTGTTCTCAGTCTCACTTGTTTTTTATTGTTTCTCAGTAATAGTGAATATACGAGATATCCTGCTGGAAACCTGAGGCCACTTAATAAGCGGCCGTAAGTTGAGTTCAGCTCACGCTCAGGGAGCAATAGACTCCTTGAACATGAAGATCCAAACTGAAGGCAATTGGGATGTCTCTTGGATGTTACGGTTTCTCTGAGGCTTTCACTGGTGTCCATTCACAGGCAGGTCTCCTTTTAAAGCTTATTCTGTACAAAAAGTATCCTAAAAGCAACTTAAGGGTGAAATTAAAGATCCACATAGCTTACACTCCCAATGCAAGGGAATGGATTAACATTTCTTTCAACTCCTGCTGCTTAATGTTGATTTAATATATTGGCTTGACTTTTAATAAGGTTATTGAAAGATAAAAGCATATAAGGAGCTGTGCCACAGATGCGACAGTCAACTTCATATGCAAAATAAAAAGAGACATTATAATAAAAAGAAAATTGAATGTTGCTTGTATAAAATCTGGCTTTGTTTTGATGCATAAAACAGCAAACACTGTTCCACACTGAGGTTTTCAAGAATGTCTTAAGTATACAACGCTTCTGATGCCACCCCAGTTGCCTATATATAGATCTGTCTTGTGTAAAGAATTTAAAAAGCATTAGAATGGAGAAATCAAAGAGACAATAAATTTTAAACCAATCTTATTGTCTGCAGCCTAAAGTGTTATTAAGATCAAAGTGGAGCAAACATCTGGCATTTGCCTTTCTGCAAAAATTAGATCAAATTACCTACCATAGGATTTAGATCCATTCGGTAAGTTCTTTCCATTGTACACATAGTTTTCTTTTTCCTTTTTATTTGCTAGATCTAACTTAATGCCTGAAATTTAGCCCCTTCATTCATTTGTAATTGAAACAAATTCACAACAAAAATGGGTATATATGTTCCTTATGAACATCTGTTTCCTAAGGAACATTCAAGGTCCTTCAGATCCCAAGGAGAGAGGTTCAGCTAGCCTTCTTCTTTGCCATTAAGTGTAATTGTCTAGAAATACACTTTACTGAGTACATACAACCTTATCCCCCTCCTTGAAAAACACATTCTTCATGCTTTCTGTTGTAATTTTTGTCTTTATTGACTTTATTCTGTACTAATTACTCGTAAAGTACATTGTTAAAAAGCTTGGCACACTGGGACATACTTTTATGAAGAAACTTATAAAATGTACGTTTTTCAGCTTTTTAAACTTATCTAATGCATTGCTAGGCCTTTGATACTTTTTTAGAGGGATAAATACATGTATGTTATATATATATAACAATTTTTTTTAATTCTCTGAGTAGAATGCACTAATTCAAAGCTAAGATTGAGAATATGTCTATTTTCTTAAATACAATAAAGACTGTGCCTTTATACCTCAGCAACCTAATTACAAAACATAGAAATTCAGTAAAATGTAATTGAAAGGAAAAACAATATTAAGGTCTTCAAATTCATCATTAAATAAATCAAGAAAACTTAATAGTGCTCTGTAGAGATGCCATGCAATAACTATAAAATTATGACTAATGAATTTGAGTGTTGGTGTCCCAGATGAGTTGTAACTGACACATTAATTCTATCCAATTGCTTTCTTGCTGGAATCCATATTGATATTACTAGACAGAAGGATAAGATATAGCTCTCAATTATTCTAGAGAGAGATGGAGATATTATTTTAACCTTTGTTCTTTTGATCTCTTGTAATATGAATTGGAATATGGCTGTTTCCATAAGGCAATCTTTAAAAAATAAATGCAAACAGGACAATTTAAAATTTTATCTGCAGAAGTTTTATTGGGAGTCAGTGTAACTTCTCCATTTGATTCATCCCCAAGTTATGTGACTTACATCTGTATCACAGCAAGGAGGAGTTACTGCTTATTGCAACTTAGAAGTTTATTTTTTTTAATGCTATCCCAAACATTCTTATTTTATGTCAGTATATAATTTGGTCCTCATATCTTGCTCCTTGATCATTTAAAAGACGTAGTTTATGGGGTTTATTTTTAATATTTTTAGAAAATATTAGGAAAGGGAGCAAGTGACAGTTAAAATTTCCGTAATCCTCCCCCCAGATCCATAAAAGCCAGAGGAGGAATTCAGGCAGCCAGAAGCCACACATTGTCAAAGGGCACCTTAAAGTCATCATCTACATTCCCAGGCAGGCAGTGCAGACAGGCTTCAGATGGTTTTATGAACCTGCGTTACAAGATAGCTCCAAAAATCGGCACTACTGGGGTTCGTAACGATACCTGTGTGTTGCCGTGTATTTCTGGCTTCAATCTCAGCTGATTAAAAAATTAATAAAGCAAGGTATCTTACGACAGTTAATCTTTTTTGATACCTTAAGGCCAAGATCTCATGGTTATTTAAAATACACAGCAGTGATATCCCCAGTGTTTTAACTAAATCCAAATATACTTTTTTTTTCACACCCTTAAATTTTAAATGATGCTCTCCCCTTCTGAAGTCTGATGTGTTTTGGGTTTTTTGGGGTTTTTTTTCATTGGTTGGACTAGATGATCTTAGAATGTCCCTTCCAACCTAGGTGATTCTGTGATTCTGTGAAGTCTTGAGTTAGTACGACCGTCCAGGTAAGCAGAAAAAATTTTGGACCTTCTTCTTGTGATATTGACTGCTGTATTTCAGTAATTAATGAAGTGGTTTCTATGGCAGGTTTGAGGGGATAAGGTGTATGTTTTTAAAAAAGGAAAGGGATCACGGGGCTAAGCAAAGCAGCATTCTCTGTTCAGTCTTCTGATGGTGACTTGGTGCTTTCTCCTTTAGGAGAAAAAACATTAGTCTCCGAGGGTACAGTTTTCCAGAGCTCTTTGGCGGCTATTTTTTTTTCACTCAGGAGAAGGTAAATGACGTGGTCAAATTACCGCATCATTTTGGCAAACACAATGCCCCCCTTCCCCGGCCGGCAGGGCTGCTGACAGACAGCTGGAGGGGAACCAGGCTGCCACCTGCGCCCCTGGCCCGTCCCGGACGCTGGGATGTCCCACACATGCTCAGCGAACCCAACGTGCTCTTGATGCCCTCTCATGTGTGTGTGTGAGTGGATCCACTGCGCAGCACATGGGCGACAGAGCACATGCACAGATCTCGCCTACCCCGCCGGGGAGGGAGAAAGTCACAGTCTCATTTTTATCCATGTCCCTGAAAGCTGATTAAGGTGTGTGGATTCTCCCGCTCGTTTCTTCTCTTTTCGATCAGTGCAACTATCTGCAAAGCATTTCACAGTGGGCGTACCTTTAATTCAAAGCTTGTACGTAGGGCAAATGTAAATTGCAACGCGTATCTGATCTTGTTGGTATGTAGATCGTAAGACTGTTGTACTACAAAGGTAAGTCCAGGAGGTTTTTCTCTCTGTCTTCAATCTTTTTATAAAGATATATATGCACAGCTTTTCAAGAAAACTTACTCTGTCCAACTGTGCCTATATCTCACCCCAGAAAAAGCTAATTGCTTTTTAGAATTTCACTGATTTTTTTAGAGATGGAAGGAACCGTAGAGATCATCTAGTCCAACTCCCCTGCTGAAGCAGGATTGCCCAGAGCTAGAGCATGTTCCTCAGGAGCATCCAGGCGGGTCTTGAAAATCTCCAAAGAAGGGGACTCCATGACCTCCCTGGGCAGCCTGTTCCAGGGCTCTGTCACCCTCACTGTGAAGCAGTTTTTTCTCATATTTGAGTGGAACCTCCTGTGTTCCAACTTATGCCCATTACCCCTCATCCTCTCACTGGCAACCACTGAAAAGAGTTTGGCTCCCTCCTCCTTCAAACCACCCTTTAGATACTTATAGGCATTAATAAGGTCTCCCCTCAGCCTTCTCTTCTCCAGGCTAAAGAGTCCCAGCTCTCTCAGCCTTTCCTCATAAGGAAGATGCTCCA